>BPLR01009584.1:0-153432 GCA_021605095.1 Caerostris extrusa | reverse complement strand
TAATTATATAATTGAGTAAATAAAGTATCTCGTAAAATACTCGAGAGATGTTCATACCATATACTAAAATTTTAATAACAATACCATAAAACAAACAAAATATTTTTATTTTTATTTTTTAAGCTATTCCGATGTCATAATTATAAAAATATAATCGACTGTGCTGATATACAGCTTACCCATAAAAATTAATAAATAATAACTCAATTGTTTTGTTTAAGTGTTATTTTAATTAGTTGCTTTTTGTAATTTAAAAACATGTATATCGATATAGCAACTGTCATTTTCAATTTGATATCTAAATCACCTCTTTAAAACTTCAATTTCCTTTTTTTTTACAAAGATTCTTAATTACTTTTTTAAAGAAAAAGAAAATAAAAATAGATATTGTGTATAAAAAATCTCGTAAAAATTTTTAAAAAAATGTATAAATATATATTATTTATGTGAAATCTCGTGAAAGAAATTTAAAAAAATGTCGTGAAAGAAATATATATTAAAAAAAAAAAGAGTTGTCAAGGACACGAAATAGCCCTCTCCTCAAAATAATACCCTAATTTTATGAGCAACAATTAAAAAATATAAAATTGTTGTAAAATAACATTTATTTGAAAGCAAAGAAAATTTTATTTCAAAGTGAAATGAGATTTTTCAAGAAATAAAAATTATTTGAAATACTGTAGTTTCTTTTTATATTTGAAGATTGCTGTCATACTTTTTATTCTTTTATTAAATTCTGCATTTTTTATGGATTACCAGTATATTGAATTGGCCGAATATACTTGAAATACTGTCACTCAAATCATTGATTGGCATTCATGTTTTTTTTTTATTTTTCTATTTCCAAACTATTTTAATTGCCCTTGTTATGAATATCATAATTAATATGCATGGAAATATTTTCTATTGAATGTTGCAATACAAAAATATATTTGACAATTAATATATATGTGTATATATAATTTTTTTCATTGCCTAATTTCATAATTAAAATTTTAACTTAATAACAAACTTAAAATTGCTAAGTATAAATTTTTTGAACACAACAGAAATATTCAAAACATTTTTCCAATAAATATAATGCTGCTATATGCATGTCAGTATGGATAAAATCCATAATTTTTTTCTATAGTTAAGATTAATTAATTTAAGAGATTGAGATTGCATGCTTGTCATGTACAGATTCTTCTCATCAAAAAAGGAAATTAATTTTCACTGGAGCTTCACGAGATGGGCACGCTACCTAAAAGTTTGATCACGATTTCATTGACTTAGCGTTATAAAACAAGTCTCACTTTTATTTTTCCTTTCAAACTTTAATTTTTGTAATTTATTATTAAATTATAAGATACCCTAAACTCACATAAGAACGTGATATGGATAATTAAAGGCTCTTCATTCCCTCTCTACTGATTGAGATAATGGTAAAGGAAACTCAATATATTACATTGTAATGTCATGTTCATTTCTAGAACATATTTTCGTGACAGTTGCATTTTTAATTAATAAAGTTCTCATATTCTATTTGAAGGGGATTTTTTAACCCACGTCCAACATCGAATATGTCAGGAACTTTCATATTTTACTGTATGAGTGACGATTTAATATCTCCCTTTTTTTTTTAAATTTTTGTCGCTACAAAAAATTGCATTCCCTTCCCAAAAAAACATACAAGACGGATGAGTAAACTTATTTATTATTTGACTGCTGTAATTATTTAAGAAAAAAACAATTTCCCCATTGTGAAATCTCTTGGGATGCTATGTTGTTGTTGCACCTCTCATTAGAGATAATTTGAATCTAGAAATGTTTCTCCAATTTTGGAACATGATATCGGTAGCAAATTAGACTTTAATTAATTTAATTGCTTCATGTTTTTTGTTCGATAATTTGTTATTTGAGTGTTTGTGAAGATAGAAGTTTTTTTTTTAATGAATCATTCAATTAAAAATAAAAGAAATTATTATTTCTTACCACTGTCATTGAGAGAATATTATAGGAACTAAATTGAAATATGAATTTTCATTATTGATTATTTACGTAAATTGAGTTTGATTTAAATTTGTTTTTTTTTCTTAATTGTTGGTAGTATTTAATGAACTTTTAAAATGAAGTCTATATTAAAGTACTTGAGATTGAACGTCTCTGTATTGCCAGCTGCATTAGAACAAACAAATTTAAAGTACTTAAAAGCAAAAACATTTATAAACTGATGTTTATCAATCTTTTAATTTGATAAGATTTAGTAGATTGTTTTGCCAGTTGAGTGGATTAATTAATGAAAATTAGATTTTTTTATTTCAAAAATGTATTTTGTCATAAAAAGGAATACTAGAGATATTAAAAATAAAAAATGCTTAAAATTTTCTTCAATGAAAATAATTATTTTTGCTAACTCTGAATAATCTATATCAAGCAAATGAAAAATATTTTTTTAACTAGATATGGATAATTAAAGGCTTTTCATCCCTCTCTAGTTACTTATTGAGAAAATGGTAAAGGAAACTCAATATATTACATTGTAATGTCATGTTTATTTCTAGAACACATTTTCGTGACAGTTTTCATTTTTAATTAATAAAGTTCTCATATTCTATTTGAAGGGGGGTTTTAACCCACGCTCCACATCGAATATGTCAGGAACATTCATCTTTTACCTTGTATGAGTGACGATTTAATATCTCGTTTTTTTAATTTTTTCCGCTACAAAAAAATTGCATTCCCTTCCCAAAACATACAAGACAGATGAGTGAACTTATTTATCATTTGACTGCTGTAATTATTTAAGAAAAAACAATTTCCTTTTTTTCTTCATTTGTGACATCTCTTGGATGCTATGTTGTTGTTGCACCTTTCATTAGAGATAATTTGAATCTAAGGAATGTTTCTCCAATTTTCGAACATGATATCGGATAGAAAATTAAACTTTAATTAATTTAATTGCTTTCTGTTTTCTGTTTTTTTGTTCGATAATTTGTTATTTGAGTGTTTGAGAAGATAGAAGTTTTTAATGAATCATTCAATTAAAATAAAAGAAATTATTATTTTTTACCACTGTCATTGAGAGAATATTATAGGAACTAAATTGAAATATGAATTTTCATTATTGATTATTTACGTAAATTGAGTTTGATTTAAATTTGTTTTCTCTTCTTAATTGTTGGTAGTATTTAATGAACTTTTAAATGAAGTACTTATCTATATTAAAGTACTTGGAGATTGAACGTCTCTGTATTGCCAGCTGCATTAGAACAACAACATTAAAGTACTTGTAAAAGCAAAGACATTTATAAACTGATGTTTATCAATCTTTAATTGATAAGATTTTTAATTGATTGTTTGTCAGTGAGGGCAGTAATTAATGAAAAGTGATTTTTGTTCTCAAAGTGTATTTTGTCACAAGGAATACTAGAGTTATTAAAATAAAATGCTTACAAATGTGCTTCAATGAAAATAATTATTTTTGCTGAGTCTGAAATAATAATCTATATCAAGCAAATGAAAAAAATATTTTTAAGAACTAGATATGGATAATTAAAAGCTCTTCATTCCTCTCTACTTATCGTGAAAATGGTACAGGAAACTCAATATATAACATTGTAATGACATGTTTTATTTCAGAAACATATTTCCGTGACAGTTTCCTTTTTAATTAATAAAGTTCTCATATTCTATTTGAAGGGGTTTTAAACCCACGCTCAACATCGAATATGCAGGAACATTCGTCTTTTACCTTGTATGAGTGACGATTTAATATCCGTTTTTAATTTTTTCCGCTACTAAAAATTGCATTCCCTTTAAAAAGCTGACAAGACAGATGAGTGAACTTATTTATCATTTGACTGTTGTAATTATTTAGAAAAAAAACATTTTGCCTTTTTTTTTTTCTTCTCTCCTCCTTTTGTGACATCTCTTGGAATGCTATTTTGTTGTAGCTTTTGATTAGAGATAATTTGAATCAAGGAATGTTTCTCCAATTTTCGAACATGATATCGGATAGAAAATTAAACTTTATTTAATTTAATTGCTTTCTGTTTTTCTATGTGTTTTTTGTTCGATAATTTGTTATTTGAGTGTTTGTAGAAGCTAGAAGTATATCTTTTAATGAATCACTATATTAAAATAAATATTCATTGACTAAGTTTTAATTAATCACTACATTAAAATAAAGAATTTTTCACTGTCATTAGCCATCATTTAACTCTTACAAGAGAGATGAATTCAAATACGAATAATTGTTGCTTGATGATTTAAGTGAATTATTTTTTTTTTTTTTTTTCATTTTAATTGTTAGTATTATTTGATAAACTTTTAAAATGAAATACTTATCTATATTAAAGTACTTGTAAAAGCAAAATTATTTATAAATAGATGTTGATCAGTTTTTAATTTGATAACAATTTAGTCAATGTTAGTTATTTGAGTGGAGTAATTAATGAAAACTGATTTTTTTTTTACTAACGAAAGTACATTTTATAATAAGGAATACGAGAAGTATTAAATAAAACGCTTACAATTTTGCTTAAATGAAAATAATTATTTTTGCTGATTCAGATTAATCTATTTCAAGTGAATAAGAAATAATGTTTTTAAAACGTGATATTGATAATTAAAGACTCTTCATTCCCTCTACTTATTGAGAAAATGGTAAAGGAAACTCAATATATTACATTGTAATGTCATGTTCCTTTCAGAAACATATATTTCAGTGACAGTTTCTTTTTAATTAATCCCGTTCTCATATTCTATTTGAAGAGGGGTTTTTTTCACCCACTTTCAACATCGAATATGCCATAAACTTTCGTCTTTTACCTTGTATGAGTGACGATTTAATATCCCTTTTTTAATTTTTTGTCGCTACAAAAAAATTGCATTCCCTTCCCAAAAGCTGAGAAGACGGATGAGTGAACTTATTTATTATTTGACTGCTGTAATTATTTAGAAAAACAATTTCCCTTTTTTTTCCCATTCTGGCATCTCTTAGAATGTTTTCTTTTTTGTTGTTGTTGTATTGTTCATTAGAGATAATTTTAATCTAGAAATGTTTCTCCAATTTTGGAACATGATATTGGATAGCAAATTAAACTTTAATTAATTTAATTGCTTTCTGTTTTCTTCATGTTTTTGTACGATAATTTGTTATTGGAGTATTTGTGAAGCTTGAAGAATTTTTTCAATGAATCACTAAATTAAAAAGAATTTTTTTCCCACTGTCATTGGGCAAATTTTACAAGTAGTAAATTAAAGTATGAATTTTGTTCATGATGACTTAAGTTGAATTGATTGATTTTGTTTTTAATTTTGAGAAATATTTAATGAACTTTTAAAAATGAAGTACTTATTTATATTAATGTACTTGGAAAAGCAAAAATATTTTTATAAACAGATGTTTAATTTGATAACAATTTAGTCGATGTTTAATTTAAACGGAATAATTAATGAAAATTGGTTTTTTGTTTTCAAAATTACATTTTGTAATAAGAAATACGATAAGTATTAAAAATAAAAACGTCTAGAATTTTGCTTAAATGAAACATAATATTTTGCTATCTTACAATTGTTGAGCGATTAATTTTTAAATGATTTAAAATAATTAATAATTTAAAATATTTTAAATGATTTTTTTAAAATATAGTATTAGTCTATATCAAAGAAAAATATGATTAAAAGATTATTATTGTTACTAAATAAATATTATAAAATCTATTTTTTATTAAATGTTTTTCATTGTCTAACTGAAGTGAACTAAACATTGTTTAAAGAAATTGAACTAACATTGTTAAATAAAAATTATTTATTACAAAAAACAATTAACTTACTAGCTATAAATGCTATTAATATAAATAAACTATTAAATTATAAATGAATTAATTTCAAAATCATTAAAACTATCTGATATTCATTTTTAATATATTTGGTATGGCTAAATAATTATAATTTAATTTAAATTAACCAATTGATTAAAATTATTAAATTAACCAATTGTTTTGAATACAAAATGTGTTCAACTATATTTTTAACAATTATAAATTTAACTCCCAAAACTTATAGCTTTATGTAATTCTTTTTTTTTTTTTTTTTTTTTTTTTTTTGTATTTTTTCTTACTTTTCTTAAAATATATTAATCAATATTTAATATATAAAATATCAGAAAGAGACATTAAAAAGTCATTTATACTTCGTAGTATATTGAAAGTATGGATATTTTATTGCTTAAGAATATATTTGAGAGAGTAGTAATTAATGATGATATTTTTAATAAATTTGGAATTGTTCCATCATTTATAAGTTTCATCTGAGTATTTAACAAATATTTATTCATTACTTACTTAAAAATTTAACAATATCAGTATAAGGCTTATATTTGCTAAAAAAAAGTAAATATGAATATGTTTCTTGAAAAAAGTCCTTTCAAATATATTTAATTCTTAAAATTCTGTATCCTTTTTTTTTAAACATTTAAAATAATAATAATAACATATTTGTAAAGTAAACTTTATTTATTTGTAGTTTTAGAAAAAAAAAAAATCAAAATCTTTTTCTAATTCTTTCTCTGAAATTTATTTCGCAATCAACATGGTTTTTATGAGAGACACACTGTTTCCTGTGCATTTATTATTAAGTTAAAAAAATGTAAAAAGAATTATACGAAACAAAGTTCCGTGTCTATTAGAATAAACATGACAATTCAAGAACTTATTTATTTACTGGATTCAAAACGAAAAGGTCAACAACGACATTTAAATTAAAAAATAATCGTACAAAACAATAAAGCACTTAAAGAAATTTAGAGCACAAAATTGTTTTCCTTCGTGACTTTCATAAAGCATTTTTATTCTAAGGGAAAAAAAAAAATAGCAGAAATTAAAAAATAAGAAAATAAACAACCTTCGAAACTGAAGCAACCCTTCTTCTTAATGGCATCAACAGTGTAATAACTAAAATACAGACTTATTTACCTTATTTTTTTTGGATGTGTCCTAATTTATGAAGCGCATGTTTATTTTAGAAAGTTTTAGAAAAGCCCCTTCGTTTACTTTGCTTAATTAAATTTTATTAAGTGAATAAATATGTATGCTAGTAAAAAATTCAGTGGAACTTTATAACAAACACATAAATCTCACCATCATTGGTGGTTATTTTATCGTTTACAGAAAATAGAATCAGGTTATTTGTTATTAAATACGTCAAATATAATTATTTTGTCATAATATTTACATTTAGGTGTTGAATTTTTATACTTAAAATACAATTAATAATAAACAAAACAATTAACATTTTAAATTTATTTATAAATAAAATTAAGTATTAGTTTGATTGATTAATAGCTGACTAATAGTTGTAAAGGAAATAAATTCTAAAAAATTTCATGAAACAGTATTTTTAAAATATATTTTTAGTATGGTTCTATATACATGAATACTACACTGTAGATAAATAATTGTATTGCAAATTTTTCCGTATACAATTCATGCAAAATTCATAAAACCTGATGTTTGTCATTAAAATAAAAATAAAATAATATTATGCGATGTATATAACTGATGAAGCATAATAAATAAAGCAGCATAATTTTTATTAAAAAATGTGTAAAGATGTTTTTGTTAAACCAAGTAAAATATTTTCAAATAAAAAAAAAAATTTCAAATAAAAAATATATTTTCAAATAAAATATTAATGAAAGTTTATAACAAACACATAAATCACCATCGTTGGTGGTTATTTTATAGTTTACAGGAAAAAAACAGATTATTTGTTATTAAATACATCAAAAATAATTCTTTTGCCATAATATTTGTCATCAAACGTTGAATTTTATATACTTAAAATGCAATGTAATTAAATACACAATTAATGAGTTTCATTTAGATATAAAGAAAATGAAATAAATAATTGTAAACATGGAAATAAAATTTAAAAAAAAATATGAAACAGTAATTTTACAATATATTTTTAGTACGATTCTATATTCAAGGTGATTATAATTAAAGTCCAACTTCCAAAATTCTGTAAAAAAAAAAGAAATACTTGTCATTTGAACTGAAGATACTTGAACTGAATATACTTGAATTTGATCTGAAGATACTTGAAAAAGGAGGAACACTACTGCATCAAGAAAGATCCAAAGTGTATAAATAGATGACGCTGTAAGTAGCATAAAGAAAGTAATTCGGCTCCCAGTGATATTGTATTTGGTATGAGTTGCACATTAAACCAACAGTAGTGTTCAATGTGCTTAATTGTTTCGGTTTTTTAACGGAAAAAATGACTTCCAAAACATTCAACATTTGTGATACCCTTAATGGAAGCCCATTCACCACAGCAAAGGACATAGTAAATCAGATAGGAAAACTCGATGTAACTTTTTTTGGAACTTTTTTTGATGTCATACCGTTTTCCACTTCTTCAAGTATCTGCAATTCAAATTTAAACTCATTGTGATGAATGCCTCTTTTTTTTCCAACATTTTGAAAGTGGGATTTTAATTATAATCACTCTGTACATAAATAATATACTGTAGATATATAATTGCATTGGGTAGCTTTTTATTTTATACAAACTTTGTCACTGAAATAAAATTTAAAATAATATTATGCAATGCATATAACTGATAATCAACTTATAAAGTATAATTTTATTAAGAAATATGTAAAGATATCTTGATGAACTAATTAAAATATTTTAAAATAAAAAAAAAAATTATTCCCTTAATTTGTAAATCTTATATATGATCGAAAAATAATTCACCACTTATTTTTAAAACAATATGGGGGAGGGTCGGTCTTTAAAAAATAAAAAGTAATACATAACATACTTACTTCAAGATTTACCACAAAAACCTTTTGTTTTCATTATTCCTGCTTTTATTCTTATGGTACAGAATTTATAAGGGTGCCCCCTTTGAAAGAATGATCATTTATCACATCCACCTGTTTTTATTTTGCTTCTGCTATTTTTTTTTACTCAATTTGTTTATAATATTTCCTTTTAAATGCAAAGGATTATGCTACTTTTTCACTTTTTAAACCATTCAGAGGTTTTATGAAGGAGAAGCGAAGTCTCAAAACAATCTCTTTCTCCAAAACTCTAAACTCTGAAAGCTAAGACCCTTGTCCTGAAAAGAGGGTTTATCTTCTCCAGAATTTAATACCACAAATTTACATGCTCTTTCACAGGTAATGTCCCTCTACTATGAGGATGGTGGGTACTTGTCCAAACATAAAATGAAAGCAATGCATGGAAAAACAATAACAGTTTTTTTTTAAAACCTTTCAGAGGAATAAATAATTGCCAGAAGAATCAAACAACGAAAGCTTTATATATCTAGATCCTGTCGGGGATCAAGCCACAACAGAGAAGAAACAATGGTTCATAAGGTTAGATAAAGAAAAGAAAATTTATTAATACCGATGGATTAGTTTTTTATTTGCTTGCGATACTTTTTTTTTTTTTTTTATTTCAAACATTATTTATATTATGTTAAATGATTATTTTTATTTCGTTAGTTATAATTACTTTTATTGTGGATGTAGCAATAAAATGATCGTTTTTAATTTTTGACAATTAATTCAGAATTTAGTAATGATAAAATAAATGGGTTGTATATATGTGTGAAACTGAAAATAAGTAAATTAAAAAAAAAAAAAAAAAAAAAACATATTATTTATAGCATTGCTTATAAATTCAAAAAAAAATCCTTAGAATAATAAAATGATGAAATTGATGAAATAATCCTTTAAAATATAATATCTAAGTAGATATATAATATTTGAAATAGTTGTATTACAAAATGGAAATATTGTTTTTAACTACTCTAATTATTATAATATAATATTATGCAAGGCATATAAATGATCATCAACTTATAAAGCACATTTGTTTATTAAAAATTTGTAAAGATATTTTGACGAACTAAGTAAAATATTTTTAAAAAAATAATCCCTCAATTTGTATATCTTATTTATGATCAAAGAATAATACACCTAGTTATTTTTTAAAAGAATATGGGGCGGGGAGGGGTCCGGCTTTCAAAAATAAAAAAAAGGAATACATAACCTTCCTTACTTCAAATATTTACCACAAAACCCTTTTGTTTTTATTATTCCTGCTTTTATTCTCATCTCACAAAATTTATAAGGGTCCCCCTCTTTGAAAGAACAATCATTTATCACATCCACCTGTTTTTATTTTGCTTTCTTTATTATTTTATTCCCATTTATTTATAATATTTTCTTTTAAATGCAAAGGATTATGCTGGTCTTTTTTTTTTTTTTTTCACTTTTTAAACCATTCAGGGGTTTTATGAGGGAGAAGCGAAGTCTCAAAACAATTTCTTTCTCCAAAACTCTAAACTTTAAAGTCTAAGACCCTTGTCCTGAATAGAGGGTTTATCTTCTCCAGAATGTATTATCACAAATTTACATGCTCTGTCACAGGTAATGTCCCTCTACATTGAGGATGGTGGGTACTTGTCGAAATATAAAAGGAAAGCAATGCATGGAAAAACAATAACAGTTTTTTTTTTAAACCTTTCAGAGAGGAATAAATAATTACCAGAATAATCAAACCACGAAATCTTTATATATCTAGATCCTGTCAGGGATCAAGTCATAACAAAGAAGAAACAATGGTTCGTAAGAATAGATAAAGAAAAGAAAATTTAGTAATACCGATATATTTTATATTTTTATATCTGATAGCAATACTTTTTTTTCTTTTTAATTTTTTTGTTTTTCTCTGTGTTAAACAACCATTGCATTTGTATTGAGGAAAGATTATTGACTCATTGATTATTGACTATTGATTCTGAAAATAAAATATGTCATGGGAAAGAAATGGTTTGCTAAAAAAAAAATTATTTAAGAGAATGTTTATTATTTCTCTCTACCAGTAGGAATGCTGTATGGAAAAACGCATGCACATGGCAAATGTTCATTTTATTCATACATATATAAAAAGTATGAGACTTAATTTATATTTGAAAAATATATCTGACATATCCGAAAGAAATTGTATTTGGATGTGTCATATACATATACAAAAAGCTTTTAATGCATTAAAACATATATGTTTCGTGTCTGTTGTAAATCTTATACAATCAACAACAGCGGATTTTATTTTACGACAAAAACATGACAATTACAGAAAAAAAATATTAACTGCGATTTACATTTTTACATGGCTCAATATACACACTGCCACACGACAATTGGCACTCTATAATGGAAACCCCATCTTACTCTAAAGGGCTTGACATCAACCATTACTAGGCAAAAAAAGTACGCTCTAAATTTATGAGGTCGTCTCGGCAATAACTCATAACTCAGTAAAACAATAATATAATCAATTCAACAATAGTATAATGCAATTACTCAATGCCTGCTCGCTTATTATAATGGTGCCAAGTCAGTTCATATGTTAAAACTTTTAATACGTATCTAAGCAATCTCTTCTACACAAAATTTTTTTTTAAATCATGACAATGTGTGTTTTAATTGTATTTTATTGAATTATTTAAAATTATATTAAATAATATAATTTAGCAATTTATAATTAGATTTCAGAACGGTATATAATTATAGTCTCAAAAATTACAATAAAAAAACATTTCTAGTGTCTAAAATTTAATAAAGTTTATTTTTATTGAATGCATCCTTTTATAAAAGGAGCAATCATTTATCACTTCTAGCTGATTTTCTTTTGTTTACTTTTCCCTATTTTTATTTGTTGATAGTATTTCCTTTTCAATGCAAAGGATTATGGTTATTATTTTTCATTTAGCTCCATTCATTCAAGGCATTTTATGAGAGAGGAATCAAAGTCTCAAAAACAATTTCTTCCCATAAAATTCTAAGCCCATGTTAAGACCCTGGCCCCTGAAAAGAGAGGGTTTATCGTCTGCAGAATGTATTATCAGAAATTTGCATGCTCTGCCATGGGTCGCCACAATGCAGGTGAAAATTTTGAAGGTAAAGTGTGAAAAGATAAAAGAGCGGCAATGTTAGCAAAACAATAAGAGAGTTGAACTCTTAAGAGAGGCATAAATAATTACCAGAGTATTTAAACCACAAAGACTTTCTTTATTTATGCATATCGTAGGGGATCAACAAAAAATAAACCTTCAATGACTAGAAGGAAAACAAAATGCTATAATAAAAAGAAAACTCTTCGATTACTTGAGGAATTTTTTTATTTGTTATCGACATTCTTCTTTACGTATTTTTATTTTCATTTTTTTTTGTTTTTCTCTGTATGTTGAACGCCCATTATGGTACTTTTATGCCAAGATATTTATTGGCTGGCCATTGAAACTCAAGGAATGACTCTTGTGAAAAATGATCCAGCAGAAATCCCTCAACTGCTTTGATTAGGCTGGGCCGAAAGGAATGCACAATTCGCCGTCTGGAAGATTAAATAAAGATAAATTACCGAAGAGAGAGTATTTCCTTGAAGAGTATTTCCTTGGAAGAGTCTTGGCACGAGGGGAGAAAATGTTTTCACTCCTGGTGTCTTTGGAAGTTTATTAAGGGGAAATATTTTAAACATTAATAAATCTCTTCATAAGAGTGGATGATGCGAGAATTTGAGACACGTATATCGACGTAAGCTATTTTTATAAGTGATGTTACTTTTGCTAATTACTCAAGTGTAAGAGTTATGAAAACAAATTGTGTACGTTCAAAAATATAATTGATTGATTGACTAATATCCGAGAAAGATTTCTGTACAAAACCATTAATATATTTCTAAAGATTACTTTAATTATTAAATTATTTACAATATATTTTTATAAAGTTTTATATGCATGCAGGATGATTCTGGTGATGGAACAGACTTTGATGAATGGTACGGCTTACTAAAACACAATTTTGTATAGACATGTATAGCCGGAAGTGACGCGTTAAAGCACGAACACAATAAATAAAACACTGAAAGAAAATCATTGTTAACTTACAACATTATTTCAAAATGCTTCGTTTCGACATTTACAATAAATAATGAAAAATTGCGACCACCCATACAAATAAATGCTTAATAGTGTCGTAGGAGGGATTGGCGAACAGTTCCAATTAAGCCATCATTTCGCAGCCATAATGGATAGTCCAACAATGAGATCCTCAATTCAGTCAACTGGAGTCCTCGTAAATGAAAATACAATTACAAATAAATAATAAGAATAAAATAGATTGCATATTGGTTTTACTTACCAAAGGACTTGAAACTCATAACGGGATCAGTTGGGGCATTGTGCCTGACTGTTGCTAGAATTTTGTTTAAAAATGTGTTCCTTTCTCAACGTATCACTTCCGACCCTACATTCCTATACAAAACAATGTATGTTTTAGTTAGCTATACCACACCTCAAAGTTTGTTCCATGACAGTTGAATCGCCATGCATAAAGCAGTAAAACAAGTGATCAATAAAATTTAAAAGGGATCGAAGAGAATAAATAAAATTACGTGCTTAAGAAAATGCAGTATGTCCTCATGCAATGCAAGTTTATCAAAAATAGTTCATAACTTTCAAAGCGATTTCTATGAGTGACAAAACAAATTTCGATACAATTTACAATACAATTTTTTACACTGATAATTATTTTTTTGAAAAAGTAAATTTTTTCTAGATTAAACCTATTAAGCGATATATCACCGCAGTGCAAACAGAACATTACAACATTAATCAAACATATATCATTTAGGAGGTATACTTTATACCATAAACAATCTACATACAGACATTCAGTCTAAATTCTGATTTTATAAGATCACATACCAAGAAAGTATCATCTTAAAAAATAAAATGTGCTGTCTCTTCAGTAATAACTTCTTAGAAGTGAAGGAGTTTGTATGATATTTATCGTGTAATAAATATAGAAATCAATAACAGATTCTCCAGAAAATATTATAAATCTTTGATGTATTGCTTGATTATACGATACTTTGATGATGCTTCATTACAAATGCATATACTAGTAATTTTCAACAAGCGCATCAATGATAAGGTTTATGATAATAGCACAGTGCAAAATATTTTTACTTTGATATATTGATCAACATCAAATTAAATCTTTGTATCTTTGGTATATTTATCTTTAAAATATTGATCAATATCGAAGTAAATCTTTGTATTTTTGATATAACGATATTTGAAATTTTGAACACTATTGAAGAAAATTTTTGTACCTTTGATATATTTATTGATCACCATCGAAGTAAATCTTTGTATATTAGATATATTGATCAACATCGAAGTAAATCTTTGCATCTTTGATATTTTGATCAACATCGTTTGTAGATATTTGTTTCTTTGATATATTGATTAACATCGTTTTTAATTTTATATACAAAATTGCAAACTTAAATATCATTGTATATTTCGTGAATTATAATTATTTAAAAGAGTTATTTAATAATTATTGGTTTAAAAGATTCTTTGTTCAAAATTATACACCTATATTTTTTTAGTGATAATGTGATAATTAAAGTTCAAAATGTGATAATTAAAGTCTTAGAGAAATCCTATTTAGAATTCATTATCTTAGAAAAGCATTTACATGTAAGCTCTGCAATTTAGGCTATTTCTTTAAAACGAGAAAAAAACACATTGTTACATAAAAGTGCATTTTATATTGCGTAATCTTTAAAACAGGATATATATATATTCCTTTCAATTAGCATCTGTAACTTTAAGTGAAATTCGATGGATTTGAAGTATTTCGTACGTAATACAATTCTAATCAGCAGAAAAAAAAAAATGAGGATTACACGAAACAAGATATTTTGTGAGGCAGTAACGTAAGATTAATCGCATTTACGCTCATTAGAACTTAGTGGGAATGATAACTCTCCTATTTTTTCTATATACTTCGAAAGACTTCTTATCCTATAATTTTCTTCAACGATGATAAGATTTCTGATTCATGTGACTGAGGAAACTGAAACGTATAAAAAAGAACGATAAATGTGTAAATAAAAGTTATTTCTTAATAACCTCTTAGGCTTGGTAAGCATAAAAAAACACTTTTCTTTGAGATAGAAAAAATTAGCAAACAGGTAACAGTTACTGATTTATAATCTCCTATTAGGCTTGAATATGTATTGTTATTTTTTAACAGAATGTATTACAATCAATAGACATTTTATTCCAGCATTCCTCTTTAACATTGTCTAATATTTCGTAGCTTAGCATCATAGATGATGTTTATGGATGATGATATTTTTTCTTTATATTGATCAATCTCGAAATAAATATTTGTATCTTTGATATATTGATCTGTAAAATATTGATTAAAATCGAAGTAAATCTTTGTATCTTTGACATATTGATCAACATCGTTTGCAATTTTATGTACAAAATTATAAACTTAAATATCATTATATATTTCGAGAATTTTAATTATTTAAAAGAATTAAATGATGAATATTGGTTTATGGTATATCATGATTATTAGTTTAAAAATTCCTCGTTCAAAAATTATATTCCTATTTATATTTACGTATTCAAAGTGTGATAATTAAAGTCTTAGAAGAATCTTATTTATAATTTATTATCCTAGAAAAGCATTTAAATGTAAGCTATGTGACTTATTTAGGCATTTATTTTAAATGGTAAAAAAAAAACTCATTGTTATATAAAGTGCATTTTATATTATCTTACTTTTATATACTTTATTCCTTTCAATTAGCATCTGTAACTTTAAGTGAAATCCGATGGATTGAAGTATTTCCTACGTAATACAATCCTAATCAGCAGAAAAAAAAAGCGAGGATTACACCAAACAAGATATTTTGTGAGGCAGTAAAAGTAAGATTAATCGCCTTTACGCTCATTAGATCTTAGTGCAAATGATAACTCTCCTATTTTTTCTATATACTTCGAAAGACTTCTTATCCTATAACTTTCTTCAACGATGATAAGATTTCTCATTCATGTGCCATAGGAAATAACGTATAAAAAGGAACGATAAATGCGTAAATAAAAGTTATTTCTTAGTAACTTCTTAGGCTTAGTAAGCATAAAAAAACCACTTTTCTTCGAGAAAGAGAACTTTTGGCAAACAGGTAATAGTTACTGAATTATAATTCCTAATTAAGCTCAATATATTTATTGTTATTTTTTTACAGAATATATTACAATCAATAGACATTTAATTCCCGTTTTCATCTTTATAACTGAACACTGTCCAATATTTCGTAGCGTTGTGTAATGATCTCAACAATGTCAAAACTAATATTAATTTATCTTACCGTAAATTATTAACGTAATTCATCTGAACGTTAATTTACCTTTACGTAACTCATTTTCAAACTTAGAAGATATTTTCATATATTCTATAATTGGCTAATGATAATATATATAATAGGCCTGATGGCGGAGTGACTAGTGTTCAGGCTCTCTGTGGCACAGTTTTCCTATTCGAGTCCCAGCGGTGCCAAGGATGTTGGAAGTGGTTCGGAATCCACTTTATACCGTAAATCGAAGTCTAATAGGACTATACAATGATGGGTATAGAGCGGACAACCCTACTGCTTAAAAAGAAAACATCTCCTGTCTCGAAATCTGCTAGTAGGTAGACGGCCTAGGCAACACGTGAGGCTGCTGCGCCAATGAAGAAAAATATTTGTAATTCAAAAACCAAATGATTATAAAAACAAAATGTTAAAAACATAATTATTCATTAGATTGTTCATAATGAATAGATATAAAAAGTTAACAATAATTTAAGGAAATATATCCGTCATGAAATATTATGCAAATATGAATTAACAATGCATTTCCAATTCAATCGGAATTTTTCCATATAGATTACATATGAAACATTATAATTGTAGAATGAAGTAACAAAGAATTGTTTTTTGCACCGTTAAAATTGTTGCTGACTATATATTGTTTATATTGTGCCATCAATTTTAAAGTCATAAAAGCTAATTAGTTGTTATGATGTTGAAATATTATTTCCTATTAATTTATTTCAGTGATGATGACAATATTTCTGAAATAAAAATAAAGTAATTAAATAAACAATGAATGTCAAATAATAACTATTTTTGTACTTAATATAAATAGTTTTAAAACAAACATTCTACCTTTTCGTAAATAGAAATATCTAGAGATATTTAGCAATCAATAATAATGCAGTTAAATTTCGACAAAAAGTTTAATTAATAAAATGATAGTAAAATTTTTTTATACATATTGTATTGTTTTTATCACATTTCAGACAACTTTATTAGCATTAAAAGTGCATAGTTTGAATTTTATGAATTTAAAAATATTTGAATTATATGATATAAAATATATCATAAAATATTTATGATATAAATATTTTATGATATATACAAAATATAAATATAAATATTTATTTTGTACAAAAAAAGTTGATTTTGTACAAAAGTTTATTGCAAATTTATTAACATGCGTTTGCTAATTTCTCATAATAAAGCTAATTACATTGATAATTAATATATTTTTACTTGGATGGAAATGTTTAAATCATTCCCAAGTTTTTCAGTAAAAAATGTTGTGTAACTAATACTTTATTTCATTAATAGAGCCAAATCCATTAGTTCAGTTAAAATAATGTCATTCCTTAAACATTATTATAGCCAGAAATCCATATTTCATTATATATATAATACATTAATTTCATGAACAACTTACTTTATATTATAATGAGAAAATACAAGTAATATTAGTTTCCTTGAAATTACTACTATAAGTTTTTAAATACCATTATAATAATTACTTATGTAGCTCATTCAGTGTTAATTATTTACATTTAATCCATTTTGATCAGGACTTCATCATCAAAATATTAAAACACTTATTTTGACAAAACATAAAATTTAGTTTTGTTAAGTGGATAGCATAACTTAGTTTATAATTTTAAGTTACCTGCAACATCATTTATAGGAGCCCTCTTAACTGAGACTGCCACCAAAACTACCAGAGATCTGTTTACCGTCTGCCATGTTGATTGGTTATGAAATTGCTCCCTATGTAAAAACTTTTCTTTGTATGTCTACCTGTTTTCCTATCATTGCAAAATTTCGTGATGGTAACTATAAACTTTACTTAAAAATATTATGTATAAATTAATGTCGTGCTTCACCCTGATCCACTTACGATAATTACACGCCTGTTTACAAAATTCAATTATTTAGAAAATATGCGAATTCACTTATGAATAGAGTTTATTGTTTATATCATTTTTATTAAATCTCAATAGATTATAATTTTGTAGCTAAGTAAAATATATAGAATGTGCCGTTTGTTTGTGTAGCTGCATCTGGATATGATTGGGTTGAGACGCAGGTTTAGGAACACACAGCTTTATTTATAAACATGTAAACATGACATAACCACCACAATTAAAGATTCAACGTGTAACACATTTAAAGACTTTAACATAACGTATAACATAATTAAAGATTTATTGAAGGATTCTACTTCTAGCGGAATGAGAGATTGTAACTAATGGTAGTGCCGTTTGTGTCGTATGCCCTCACGGGTAAGAGTCTCGATCTCTTCCTACTGACGATTGACCTTGATACCACATGCTTCAAGTTCTAATCCTGGCGGAGGCCTGATGATTGTTAGTGGTCCGTAATCCACTTTAAAAATCCACGATTAACCATGGACCTGACAGCCCCATGGTTGGCGAAAAGCCGTCTGCCTAATGGCAGATTTCTAAACAGGAGAGGTATTCTTTTTTGCGAGATAGGATTGTCAGCCTTACGCATAACGCTCAACAGTCATGTTAGACCGGAACCTACTGTTTAAAATGTATTCCAAACCATTACAAGCATCCATGGCCCTCCGGAACTTAAACCCGAATTTTTGGGGCTGAAGGGCCAGAGTGCTAGTCACTCTGCCATCAGGCTCCCCTGTAATATTAGAGGAAAACATTGCAGTGAATCAGTTAAACTGCTAAGTATTATAGTTGCCCTCCAATATACATTTTTAAAGCATTAACTGTAACCAGCACAGCCAGTGGAAATCGAATTTTCCTCCATTTGCAGCGGCCTGGTGGCGACATGGCTAGCGATCTGGCCTTGGGTACAACAGGATACAAGTTCGAATCCTGATGGTGGCATGGATGTTTGTCATTGTTTCGGAATCAACGTTAAACTGTAGGTCACGGTCTAATTTGCCCAAAGTGTGCATAAAATGTCCGTAGAGCGACAAACCAAACCAAACCAAACCTACTGACGAGATCTTCTGTAAGCTCCAAGGGGCATCTCGTGCAGTGCGTAGAAGGAAACATGGTTGTGTAGGTGGAATAACGGTTACAAGTTTTATTTAGTTTTTATTAAAGTTCAATTTTTCTATTTTGAGCATTGTTACATTAAATTTCTGCATAGACTTTATTTAAGAGTAAATTGTTAATGGGACATCAAAGGTTTTGTGTCGTATATAACTAGAGCTTATTTAATAAACCAGTTATAACTATTATTATAATATTATATCCTAAAAGCATATTTCTCAATATCTCTCCTAAGCCTTGGTGGCAAATTTCGTATTTTTTCAGAAAAGACACTAAGGGTTTTCATGAAGGTAGAGATTGCGGCGTCAGGTTGTTCATTTCAGAAAATTCTTTTCTCCATCTAAAAGTTCCGAATACTACTTCCGGTTAATGAACCACCCCGATGATTTTAGACGTGAATAATATTTTTTTTCTTCTTCTTCTTCTTTCTTTAATCTTCCCTTCTGTTAGTAACGGAGGGCACAAACATGAAAATAAATACCAAAAGAAAAATCTTCTCCTTAATTTGGAGGTAGATGCTTCTGTGTGAGAGAGACCTCATTATTTTCTTTTAAACTCCTTTCATGAAACGACTGACTCGGAAAAAACCCAAATGAAAAAGAAAATAAAAAATGTTTTTCTGCAGATGTGTAATTAACATAAGGTCCAGTTTTTTTTGCCTCAATTTGGTTGATGGAGTTCTATTTTTTTTTTTTTTTTTTTGTAAATAATAAAAAAATAATAATAATAATAAAATAAGCTAGCACTTGAATTTAAACTTTTAGGCTTTCGAACAGAAAATATTTTTGGTTCTCTTTTTGGGTTATTTGTTGGAATATTTAAAGATTAAGAAAATTCGATATTTGTGGATAAATTTAATGAAAAATTTCTTTATTTCAAAGTCATGTCTTCCGGAGCAAAAGGAAATTTATCTGTTTTACGAAGCATAAACAAATTTCTTCTTTACCCATTATTTATTTTGGGAAATACATTGAAAATTGTAAATAAAATCTTTAAAGGTCACTTATATTTAAGAAAACACCGTATCAAAGAAGAAAAAGATTAATATCCTGTATGCTTTTGAATTATATTTTCTTTCTTTTTAAGGCGGGAATCTGGCTTGAATTATTTTAAATACTCTGTACACATACTCATATTTATTATTATTTTTTTTTTAATAAATGCTGTTGTTAATTTGTTTAATCCTGTAAGTTTTACTTTAAATATATTTTATCTTTTAATTTTTGAAAACAACAATTAATATTTTCTTTTACTCATGGATTGTTTAAATTAAATATAATTATTTTTCATTATCTTTCAATTTATTAGTTATTATTTTTTGTATTACGTTATTTTAGATTTAATGTGGTATTAAGCGGATTTAATAAATGATTTATAAAAAAAATTATAATATTATATCATAAAAACATATTTCTAAATATATATTTGTTTTGTTAAGCAATATATTTAATAATGTTTTATTTAGTTTTTATTAAAGCTACAATTTTTCTATTTTAAGCGTTAATGCGTTACAATACTGCATCGATTTTATTTAAGCTTAAATTTGTTAATGTAACATCATAGGTTTTATATCATAGTAAATAACTATAGCTGATTTAATAAGCCAATTATAAAAAGTTATTATAATATTATATCCTAAAAACATATTTCTCAATATCTCCATAAGCATTGCTGGTACATTTCATATTTTTTCCAGATAAGACACTAAGGGTTTTAACGAAGGTAGAGATTGTGGCGTCAGGTTGTTCATTTCCGAATATTCGTTTCTCCATCTAAAAGTTCCTCTGAATACTACTTCCGGTTAATGAACCACCCCGATGATTTTAGATGTGAATAATATTTTTTTTTTCTTCTTCTTAATCTTCTCGGCACAAAGACGACAATAAATACTAAAAAAAGAAAAACCTCCCCTTAATTTGGAGGTAGATGCTTCTGTGTGAGAGAGACCTCGTTATTTTCTTTTTAAACTCTTTTCATGAAACGACAAACTTGGAAAAAATTCCAAATTAAAAAGAAAATAAAAATGTTTTCTGCAGATGTGTAATTAACATAAGGTCCAGTGTTTTTGCTTCAATTTGCTTGATGGAATTTTTTTCTTGTAAATAATACAAAAAAAGAAGCTGTCACATAAATTTAAACTTTTAGGCTTTCTAACAGAAAATATTTTTTTGTTCTCTTTTACGTTATTTGTTGGATTAAGAAAATACGATACTTGTGGATAAATTTAATGAAAATATTTCTTCATTTTTAAGTCGTTATTTTACAGAGCAATAAGGAAATTTATCTGTTTTACGAATCATAAACACATTTCTTCTTTATCCATTATTTATTTTGAGAAATACATTGGTAAAATCGTAAATGAAATCTTTTTGAGATCATTTATATTTAAGAAAAAAAAGAACAGATTAAAATCATTTATGCTTTTGGATTGTAATTTCTTTCTTTTTAAGGCGAAAATCTTGCTTAAATTTTTTTTTTAAATACTCTTTGCCCATAATCACATTCATTTGTTTTTCTTTTTATATATTTTGTGGTTAAGTTGGTTAGTCCTGTAAGTTTACTTTAAATATATTTTATCTTAATGTTTGGAAGATACCAGATAATATTTTATTTTACTGATAGGTTGCTCAAATTAAATATAATAATTTTTCATTATCTTTCAATTTATTAGTTATTATTATTTGTAATATGTTTTCTTTGATTTAATGTGTTTCTTTTGATTAAGCTGATTTAATAAACCATTTATAAAAAGTATTATAATTTTATATCATAATAACATATTTCTCAATATATATTTGTATTGTTAACATGTAATGTTAACATGTTGTTGTAATGTTATATTTAATTTTTACTAAAGCTTCAATTTTTCTACTTTTTAAAGTTAAGGCTTTACATCACTGCATCGATTTTATTTAAGCTTAAATTTGTTAATGTGACATCAAAGGTTTTATAACATAACAAGAACCGTTTCATAAACCAGTTATATACACATTATTATAATAGTATATTCTAAAAGCATATTTCTCAATATCTCAGTAAACATTGGTAGTAAATTTCATATTTTTTACAGATAAAACACTAAGGGTTTTAATGAAGGTGGAGAATGCGGCGTCAGGTTGTTCATTTCCGAGTTCTTTTCTCCATCTAAAAGTCCCGAATACTACTTCCGGTTAATGAAATCCACCCCGATGATTTTAGATGTGAATAATATTTTTTTCTTTATCTTCTTAATCTTCCTCTCTGTTGGCAACGGGGGCCAGAGATGAAAAATAATTACTAAAGAAAAAACCTTTCCTCCCAATTCTCCTGTTCTTAATTTGGAGGTGGATGCTTCTGTGTGAGAGAGACCTCGTTATTTTCTTTTAAACCCTTTTCATGAAACGACAGACTTGGAAAAAAATGCCAAAAATGAAAAGAAGAAAAATGTTTTTGCAGATGTGTAATTAACATAGTCCAGTTTTTTGCTTCAATTTGCTTGATGGATTTTATTTTTTATTTTTTTTATAAATAATACAGAAAAAAAAATGAGCTTGAACGTGAAATTTAAACTTTTTAGGCTTTCTAACAGTAAAATATTTTTGGTTCTCTGTTTGCGTTATTTGTTGGAATATTTAAAGATTAAGAGAATACATATTTGTGGATAAATTTAATGAAAATATTTCTTTAAATCAAAGTTGGCTTTTTTTTCCCGGAACAATCTGGAAATTTATCTGTTTTACGAATAATAAACAAATTTCTTCTTTACCAGTTATTTATTTTAGGAAATACGTTGAAAATGGTAAATAAAGTCTTTATCATTTGTATTTAAGAAAACATCGTATCAAAGAAGAAATCAGCGTGTAACGTTTTGGATTATATTTTCTTTCTTTTTAGTCGGAAAACCTGGCTTAAATTATTTTAAATAACAGATACTCACATTTATTTATTTATATATTTTGTGTTGTTGGTTTGGTTTACTTTTAAAATATATTTTATTTTAATGTTTTGAAGATACCAATTAATATTTTCTCTTACTGATAAGTTGTTTAAATTAAATAAAGCCATTTTTTAATGCTTGCCAATGTGCTATTTATTATTATTTGCATTATATTATTTTCTAATTTATATTTACGGATATTTATATTATGTTAGAGTGATTATTTTTATTAAATAAAATAAAGGAGATAATAAGGATATCAGATATCCTTATATTATTATTTATATTTATTACTATTATTATCATAGATATAAAGGAAATTTATTTATTTTACGAACCATACACAAATTTCTTCTTTTTACTCCATTTTTTATTTTAGAAAACCCATTGAAAATTATGAATAAAATCTTTAAAGGTCATTTGTATATAAGAAAATACCGTATCAAAGAAGAAAATGAAAATCATGTATGCTTTTGGATTAAAATTCCTTTCTTTTTAAGGCGGAAACCTCTTAAGTTATTTTAAATACTCTTTACATATTTATTTATTTTTTTTAAATTGTGGTTAAGTTGTTTAAATCTGTAAGTATTACTTTAAGTATATTTTATTTTAATGTTTGAAGATATCAATTAATATTTTCTTTTACTGATAGGTTATTTAAATTAAATATAAACATTTTCCAATATCTTCAATTTGCTATTATTTGTATTATATTATTTTTAATTTATTGCTTTTTATTATTGATATTATGTGAAGTTATTATTCTTCATATATTAGTTATGATGAATGAGTATTGTTTTTTTTTTCCTAATGCAGCTCGCAAACACGGAGGCAGTTATCGTTATGCCATAACAAAGGGATGCACCGACGTTACTCATTTAGCACTACCCAAGGGCCACGTGTAGCTTGGAAGATATGCTATGGATGCGATTAACACTACCCCACAACGCTCTACTATCCTATTAGACCGGGAACTGCAATTTAAGGAGGATTCGAACCACTACTACGTCCATGGCTACTGCCGAGACTCGAACCCGAAACATGTTGTACAGAACACCCAGGACGCTGCTTAGCCACTCGGCCTCCAGGATCTTCATATCATATATCAACTATGAGCTGATTTAATATATTAGAATTGATTATAACCCTGAGCTGCTTAATAAACACTTAAAATTATTTTAATATAATTATATTATTATTATAATATAATTATATTATTATTATAATATTCTAATTATATAATTATAGATTTTATTTAAGAGTAAATTTGTTATATGACATAAAAGGTTTGTGATATGACATAAAAATGTTTCATATTATACATAACAGGAGCTGATTTAATAAAACCAGTTATACACATTATTATAATATTATATCCTAAAAGCATATTTCACGATATCTTCATATTTTTTCCAGATAAGACAGTAAGGGTTTTAATGAAGGTAGAGATTGCGGCGACAGGTTGTTCATTTCCGAATATTCTTTTCTCCATCTAAAAGTTCCGAATACTACTTCCGGTTAATGAACCACCCAGATGATTTTAGATGTGAATAATATTTTTCCTTCTTTTTCTTCTTAATCTTCTCTTCTGTCGGTAACGGGGAACAAAGATGAAAATAAATACTAAAAAGAACCCCTACCCCTTTTAATTTGGAGGTGGATGCTTCTGTGTGGGAGAGAGACCTCGTTATTTTCTTTAAACTCTTTTCATGAAACGACAAAAAAAAATCCAAAAGAAAAAAAAAAAAAAAATTTTTTGCAGATGTGTAATTAACATAAGATCCAGTTTTTTTTGCCTCAATTTGCTTGATGGAGTTTTATTATTTTTTTTTTATAAATAATACAAAAAAAAAAATAATAAGCTTGAACGTAAATTTAAACTTTTAGGCTTTCTAACAGTAAAATATTTTTGGTTCTCTTTTTTTGCGATATTTGTTGGAATATTTAAAGATCAAGAAAATACTATATATGTGGATAAATTTAATGAAAATACTTTCTAATTTCAAAATCTTTTCTTTCTTTTATTTTAGGAGCAATAAGGAAATTTACCTGTTTGCGAACGATAAATAAATTTCTTCTTTACCCATTATTTATTTTGGGAAGTACATTGGTAAAATGGTAAATAAAATCTTTGAGATAATTTATATTTAAGAAAATACCGTATCAAAGAAGAAAAAAAAATCAAAATGATGTATGCTTTTCGGATTAAATTTCCTTTCTTTTTAAGGCGGAAACCTTGCTGAAATAATTTTCAATACTCTTTTCACAAAAATAATATTGATTTATCTTTTTAAAAATATATTTTGTGGTTGAGTCAGTTAATCCTGTAAGTTTTACATTATTTTATATTTTATTTTATTTTTTGGAAGGTCCCAATTCATATGTTCTTTTCTTATAGATTGTTTAAATTAAATACAATAATTTGTCATCATCTTTCAATTTATTAGTTATTATTATTTGTATTATGTTATTTTTTATTTAATGTGATATTAAGCGAATTTAATCAAACATTTATAAAATTATTATTATATTATATATTATAATAATTTTTTCCAATATACACTCAAGAGCCAAAACATTATGACCACCCCCTACATTTTGCAATGAACTCGCGTGGATGACGTGGAAGGCACGTGATCAGGTTTAAGTGGTATTTAACTGGTATTAAGTGGTGGTATTAATCCATGTCAAGGAGGGTTGTGTACCAAATGTGTTAATGTGACATCAAGGGTTTTATGTCAAATTAACAAGAACCGATTTAATAAACAAGATATAAAAATTATTATAATATTATATTCTAAAGCATACTTCTCAATATCTCATAAGCATTGGTAGTAAATTTCATATTTTTTCCAGATAAAACACTGAGGGTTTTAATGAAGGTAGAGAATGCGGCGTCAGGTTGTTCATTTCCGAGTTCTTGGAGAAAAGAACTCGGAAAAAAATGTCCCGAATACTACTTCCGTTTAATGAACCACCCCGATGATTTTAGATGTGAATAATATTTTTCTTCTTCTTCTTAATCTTCTCTTCTATTGGTAAAGGGAAGGGGGGCAAAAAAAGACGACAATAAATACTAAAAAAAAAAGCCACCCCCTTAATTTGGAGGTGGAAGCTTCTGTGTGAGAGAGACCTCATTATTTTCTTTAAACTCTTTTCATAAAACGACAGACTTGGAAAATAAAATACAAATTCAAAAAAAAGAAGAAAAAAATGTTTTTACAGATGTGTAATTAACATAAGGTCCAGTTTTTTGCTTCAATTTGCTTGATGGAGTTTTATTTTTTTTTTTTATAAATAACACAAAAAAAATAAACTTTCACGTAAATTTAAACTTTTAGGCTTTCTAACAGAAAAATATTCTGGGGTTCTCTTTTTTGCGTTATTTGTTGGAATATTTAAAGATTAAGAAAATATGATATTTGTGGATAAATTTAATGAAAATACTTCTTTATTTCTTAAGGAAATTTATCCGTTTTTAAACCATAAACACATTTCTTCTTTAACCATTACTTATTTTGAGAATACATTGGTAAAATAGTAAATAAAATCTTTGAAATCATTTGTATTTAAGAAACTACCGTATCAAAGCACACAAAAAAAAATAAATAAAATCCTGTAAACATTTTGGATTATATTTTCTTTCTTTTTAAGGCTGAAACCTGGTTTAAATTATTTTAAATACTCTTTAGACATGTATATCACATTTATTTATTTTAAATTTATTTTGTGGTTAAGTTGATTAAATCTGTAAGTATTACTTTAAGTATATTTTATCTTAATGTTTTGGAGATATCAATTCATATTTTCTTTTTAGTGATAGGTTATTTAAATTTAATGTAATATTTTTCAACATCTCCCAGTTCATTATTTATGATTATTTATATAATGTTAAGTGGCTATTTTTATTACGTTAGTTATGATTATTTTTATTGTGGATGTAGCCATAAAATGATTGTAAAATTTTAAATCTTTTCGATATTTTAAAATGACGAGATTTTCAGTTCGTTTATTAATTCAGAATTCTAGAAACCGTAAAATAATGGTTTTGCATAGATATTTGAAATTGTATATAAGTAAATTTTAAAAGTAAATTAAATCTCTACAAATATAATATCTAAGTAGCTGTATAATATTTGAAATGATTGTATCATAAAAATGGAATAATTATTTTTATTTAATTACTCTAAATATTATTCAATTATTTTTTAACCGTAATCGAGTCTATCAGATGAAAATGAATCATTTATATTAATATAAATAAGATCGTATGAGGGAGAGTTCCAATAACTCCCATCAGGTAGCCCCACTCACGAGGCAAGATGCTGAACATCACAAACGCCATCGAGTCTCCTCGTCTTTTTGAAACAGTGTTTACAATAAAGCCTCTAGTGAATTGAACATCCGCCCTCATGCTCAGCGGTGCACGTTGCCATTGAGCCACAAGTCAGGTATATGATTTTGTTTCTATTCTTTAATATTTCATCCATTCTACTTGCCATGCATGTTGAAAAAAATTTCATTTAATGAATTTCTTCACTTTTTATTGGTTTTTTCTTAATTCAGAAAGAAAACTGCCATCTTTTAAATGTTCACATTGGTGTTATTAACAATGACTACCCTAAGAAAACCGATCCCACAGAGCATTGGGACAAAACGCACACAAAATGAAATAATAAATGAACAGCCAAGTAAAGTTGTAGTCCAAGTTCATCAATCAAATTTTTTACCATGTAGAAAGATGAAGAGTCGGGCCTTTGTTAAACAGAACATTTGAGGGTTATTCCTTTCATTTTTGTGTTAGGTTAGAGATCTTTTTATTTATGTCTTACAAAATTGAGGTTAACTAAAATATGGTGCAATAGAGATTTATACAACAAAGAGCCATATTTTTGTTTGTGCAGAAAGTGAGTTATTTTTTTATCTGCTGATGAAAGAATAGAGGGACGTGAAGTTTAGGATTTTAATAACATTTCAATTGTGATAAATTATTTTTATTGAATTAAACTGAAAAAGCTGTCATATATTTAGAAATTTTTATTCATGTCATACTTTTGTACAACATACATAAAAACTAAATTCTTAAAATTCTAACTTGTGGTTTACTGAAACATATGGTGCGATAGTGATTTATAAAAGAAAGTGAAATTTTTTTTTTTTTTGCGCGATAGGTAGTTATTTTTTTATCTATTGATATATTTAAACTTGAAGTTTAGAAATTTAATAACATATCCATTGAGATAAATTGATTTTATTGATTTAAACTGAAAATCTGTCATGTGTTTAGAAACTTTTGAATTTATTAATTTCCAAAAACAATACTGAAACATTCTATAATTATAAATTATTAAGAATATAGAAGAGCCTGATGGTCGTGAGACGAGCGCTCTGGCACACGGTGTCCCTGATTTTGGTTTAGAGGCTCTGGTATGCCGTAGATGTACACTGAAGTGACAAAAGTCATGCGATAGCAATATGCAAATTTTCAGATGGCAGTAGCATCGCGTAGAACAGGTATAAATGCGCAGTTCTTTCGCAGAGCTTTCATTTCTGTTCAAGTTATTCATGTGCAGAGGTTTTGACGTGATGATGACCGCACGACGGGAATTAACAGACTTTGAACGCGAAATGTTAGTTGGAGCTAGACGCATGGGTCATGCCATTTCGAAATCGTTAGGGAATTCAACATTCCCAGATCCACTGTGTCAAGAGTGTGCCGAGAGTATGAAATTTCACGTATAACATCCCACCATGGACAGCGCAGTGGTCGACCGCCTGCACTTAACGACCGAGACCGGCGACGTCTGCAAAGAGTCGTAAATTCTAACAGACAAAGCAACACTGCGTCAAATAACCTCAGAAATCAATGTGGGATGTACAAGGGACTTGTCTGTTAGAACTGTGAGGAGAAATTTGGCTTTCTTGGGCTATTCCAGCAGAAGACCGACTCGAGTGCCTTTACTGACAGAACGACATCGCTTGCAGCGACTTTCGTGGGCACGTGAGCATATCGGAATGGAAAACCGTGGCCTGGTCCGATGAGTCACGATTTCAATTGGTAAGAGCTGATGGTAGGGTTCGAGTTTGGCGCAGACCCCACTAAGCCATGGACCCAAACTGTCAGCAAGGCACTGTTCAAGCTGGTGGTGGCTCCGTAATGGTGTGGGCTGTTTTTCATGGCATGGACTTGGTCCTCTGGTGCGACTGGACCGAACATTGACTGGAAGAAATGCTTATGTTCAGCTACTTGGAGATCACTTGCAGCCATTCATGGACTTCATGTTCCCAAACAACGATGGGATTTTTATGGATGACAATGCGCCATGTCACCGGGCCACAACTGTTCGCGATTGGTTTGAAGAACATTCTGGACAATTCCAACGAATGATCTGGCCACCTAGATCGCCCGACATGAATCCCATTGAGCATATATGGGACATCATCGAGAGGTCTGTTCGTGCCCAAAATCCTGCACCATCAACGCTTTTACAATTATGGACGTCTATCGAGACAGCATGGCTCAATATTCCTGTAGAAGACTTCCAACGACTTGCTGAGTCCATGCCACGTCGAGTTGCTGCACTTCGCCGGGCGAAAGGAGGGCCGACACGATATTAAGAGGTATCCCATGACTTTTGTCACTTCAGTGTATATAGTGGTTCTGAGTGCACTTTAAATAGTAGGTCCCTGTCTAATATGACTTTAAGACGTAGGGCTGACGATTTTACCCCGTTAAAAGAAACAATTCCTGTCTCATAATCTGCATATAGGCAGATAACTTTGGACCACCATGGGGCTGTTGCGCCACTGAAGAAGAAATGATGATGCACGTTTTCAATGAATTAGTAGTTTGTTTTTCCTCTCTAATGCAGTTGGCAAACACATAGACAAATGTCTACGATGCCTTGAGGCAAGAGCTCGCCGATGTTACTCTCTTATCCCTACCTAGGAGGCACATGTAGCTCGAAGATAAGCTACGGACTCAAAGTATAAATACCCCGCAACGCTCTGCGATCATGTTAGACCGGGACCTACAGCTAAGACACGACCTAAGATTCGCTTGGTTTGGATTGTCGCTGTTCGGTCATCTTGTGCATACTTCGTGCTACACAGCCCAGGACCAACAGTTTTACGTGGATACCGAACCACTAGAAACATCCATGGCACCACCGGGACTCGGACCCGAAACCTGTTGTACCGAGCTCGGAGCAACTGGCCACTCGGTCATTTAGGCCCGTTTGCAGATCAATTATTTTGTAGTTAAAAAGTCATGAAAGAAATTTAAAAAATTGAAGGGATCAAAGCCACGAATATAACTCCATATATCCATATTTTTAAGGGTAAAAAAGATATTTCCAATTGAATTTTATATACAATTTATATTGCTTTTGAATGTGATAGAAGTATCTTTTCAACAAAGTGGTAAAAAGTGAGGTTTAGATCAAAGTATTAATACCCTTATTTGCCCTTAGTAGGTTTTTTTTTATTTCTTCATTTTTTAAGACTGAAACATTGTCACTAGTTTTGCGAAATTGTTTTCCAGTAAAATAATAAAATCTTCAGTAGAGGGTAGAAAAACCTTTAAACGTCGGATTAAAAAAAAAGTCTTATCGGAAAGACTTTGGCAGAAACAATCTACTTAATTCAATAACCGAGTTTTTTTGTTTAAAATCGAAACGGTAACAAAAAAAAAAGTACACATGAAATGTGCGTTAAAGGTTTTTAAACCATTATTGCTCTTTTTTTTCAAGTAAAAATGCCAAAACTCATCTGGGAAATTCGGTGTGACGTTTTGCAGATTTCATTAAAGTTATAGTCTTTGCATTTGCCAACAATTGCATTTTTATCTTTTATCTTAAGATGGACGATTCTGAGTTTATCGCTAATTTTATTTTCTGTCAGATAGGGGAAACGCTTTTGACAAAACTAAATAAGAAATATTTTAGATAAAAAAAAAAATTTCAGCTTGTTAAACATGAAAAAATAATGTAAAGAAAAAAAGTTTACACAAGATTTATAGTGGTGTTTTCAATATCGCCTGTTACTTAACAAAATGGTACAAGGAAAAAAAATGGTAGAACAGACATTTGTTTTCAGTAAATGGAACAATTTTTTTTATTATGGAGCAACAAATTATCGTAATTTGTTTTGCTTTTTTAGATGACATTCGAAAATAATTGATTAAATTATAAAACTAACACAATTTCATATTAATAATTACTTTCTGCCAGAAAATATAATTTATATGAATAATTTTTGAGCAACTATTAAATAGAAGGAACGAAATATAATTTAATTATTTAAATCGAAAACAAAATTCATTTTTATGAAAAAAAATTAATTAAACAAATAATTACTTTTTCAAAATAGTTGCATTTACTATTTAATATCATAATTTTTTTTAATAATAAATTTGATAAATGCTAAACAAATTTATTTCATTCATTAAATACATCTATAATTATTTATTGTATTCTAAATTCGACAATAGTGATATAGTCTATGAACAACTTATTCGTTACAAATGAAATTTTGTACTTTATTTTAAATTTTAAAAATATTGTACAAATTTAAAAACTTTTAAATATTTTTTAAAGTTTTAAAAATAAGAAAGATTCATTATTTACTGATTATATAAGAGAAAATATATTTTTTCAAATAAATCTTTATACTTCGAAGTAGGAAATAAAATTATCTATTTACAGAATAAACAACTGTGTAAATATGCATACATACACACATTAATAATAATAACAATAATATATATATAGAGAGAGATTATATACATACATATGCATTATGTGTGTGTGCAAAATGTAAGAATTTTATGTTCTGTAACATTATACATAAATATTTGCATATAAATATATATTTTTTCTTAAAAACAAAAAATATATATATTTGAAATAAATTGTTTTTAATATGTTAATATTTTATACGTTATTTTTCCAAAAAAATTTAAAAATTTTAAATTTCTTTAAGAATTGCAATATTTACCATAATTCAAATGTTTCACTTATTAAACACTATTTAAATATCTTTAAATGATTGTAATTGTTTTTATTGTCATAAATAATATACATTTTTCTGTCTCCCAAATTATACGAAATAAAAACAATAATTTCCTAGTTTACACCATATTTTAAAATGTTGATGTAATAATTGCAAATAAATAAAAATTCAAGAATAATATTTGTATATCAATTTCACTCATATAAATTTTTAAATTTGAGGTTATAGGGATGCATATCAAATTCTTTGAAGTAATATCTGTTTCCTTATTTAAAATCGATATTAATGCTTAATATTATTTATCGTGAAAAAAAAAGAAAAAAAACAGTGTTTTCATTTAAAATCTGAGTCGTATTTCATTGTAATGGAAACAGAAACCGTAACGTACAACAAGAAAGCATTTTTGCGCGATATTAGTGTCAACCCAAACTGTGTCCCTTGAAATAATGAACTGTAAACCAATAACAGGAAGCCGGAATCTTTTCACATTACGTTAAAAAAAAAAGGGATATTCCCAAGTTGATTATAAATCCCATATATGAACAATTCCCAGAAAAATGCAAAAAAATCCATTTTTACGACGTTTTTCCGTTCAATAACATCGAGTCAACTGCTCTTCATTTGCATGGATGTCGACTGTTGTGTTTACCAAATTTCGATAGGAGACATAATCGATGTGCAGAAAACCGGAAATCAAATTTATCAACTCTCTTGATTTATCATCCATCAGAAGTAGGAAGAGGAAGCTTGCCTCGGAGGCATCTGTTTTCGAGGCCGGTTGATGCGATTAGAGGAAGAGGAACTTGCAGAAAAGGCAACGAAAGTTAAACGGAATGGATTTATGGTAATCGAATAGGACTGAGTTACCACACGCCGTCGGCCATTCATTAAAGTGAGGGTCAGCTGCCTTGAAAAGCACCGTTGACTTTTCTATAGATTTCATTAAGTGCCATAAAGGTAAATGTTTAGAATGCTGAGTAATTAAGAGTTATTTGATGGCTTTTGCATTGTAATTTTTAAACTATTGTATTGAATAAATTAATTTAATTGTTAACTTCATCAATAAAATTTTTGTTTTAATTCCTTACAGTTTCATGAGATATCCAATGGTTTTACAGAATATTTATGAGATACATACATTTTCATTATTTTTATCTGAATTATATATTTAATTGAAATTAAAAGAGTTCTTAATGCAATAATTTGATACTTGGAATTCGTTTCATCAAACCTACAATCAACAATTTACAAAAATCTACAATTTATGGTAATAGAATAGGACTTAAATGACCACAAGCCGTCGGCCATTCATTAAAGTGAGGGACAGCTGCCTTGAAAAGCACCGTTGACTTCCGTAGATTTCATTAAGTGCTCTATAGGTAATTGTGTGTTTCTATGTTTAGTAATTAAGATTCAATTTATAAACAATTGCTTTATTAAGTACAATAAATGAAATTAATTAATAATTCTGTCAATAAATGTTTTAATTTAACTCCTTATAGTTTGATCAATTTCATATAATTTTTAAATCAAACAATTTATAATTTTCAGTAACATTATACATATATGTTTTTATTCTTACAAAAACAATATATTTTTTTGAAATAAAATATTTGTGATGAGTAAAGATTTTAACTGATTATTTTTTATATAACAAAAGTTTTTAAATTCTTTCGAGAAAAATATTTACCATAATTCAAAATTTTCTCTTAGTAAATATTATTTAAACATCTTTAAATTGTTGTAATTGTTCCAATAGTTGTACAGAATTTACATTTTTGATTCTGTATCCCAAATTATACAAAATAAAAAATAATTATTTCCTAGTTTATACCATATTTTAAAAATTTGATATAATAAATGCAAATAAATAAAAATTCAAGAATCCTATTTATATATCGATTTCACTCACCATATTTTTTTTTTTTATTAAAGGTAATAAGGATGCATATAAATTTCTTTGAAGTAATACCTGCTTCCTTATTTAAAATCTATATTATTGCTTTATATTATTTATCGTGAAAAAAAAAAAAAAAAAAAAAACAGTGTTTTCATTTAAAATCCGAGTCGTGTTTCATTGTAATGGAAACAGAAACCATATCATACAACAAGAAAGCATTTTGCGCGATATTAGTGTCAACCCAAACTTAATCCCTTTATGCTATATATGTAATTGTGGGTTGGTCTGCTTAGTAATTAAGAGTTATTTGAAGGCTTTTTCGCATTGTAATTTCTAAACAATTGCATTGAATAAATGAATTTAATTATTAACTTCCTCAATAAAATTTTTGTTTTAATTCCTTACAGTTTCATGAGATATCCAATGATTTTACTGAATATTAGTGAGATACATATATTTTCATTATTTTTATGTGAATTATATATTTTATTGAAATTAAAACAATACGTAATGCAATAATTCGATATTTTGAATTCAGTTCAACAATCCTACAATCAACAATTTTTGGTATTACTCCTTTCCATAAATTAAGGATAATACAGAATCACACCGAAATTGAACTCTAAAATAAAAATTTCACCTGTAGAATTATCACACACATCTTGAAGAAGAATATGCAAATTGCAAGAAACCAACCGATGGCGCGGATAGTACGTCACAATGACGAGAGTGTAAGAGAGGGGTATATAAGGAATGGTGGCAAAGAAGTAAAATTGCGTACAAGCGCTTTAAAAGCCTTTCAGTGCAATAACCGCATAGTTATGGCGCAAAGGAAGCATTTGGATGATTTTTACGTGGTAGAATTATCGGACAACTGGAATGTGGACGTACCCAGCTGGAAGTATCCGAGGAACTTGGAATCGCCCAGAGTGTCATCTCCAGGCTTTGGCAACGATTCCAAAATGATGGTAATGTGAGTATATGTTACAGCACAGGTCGCCCCCGAGTTACAACGCCGAATGAGGACCGGTATTTAGCAGTTACTGCCAAAAGAAACAGACGGAGCACAGCATCAGACCTGTCTCGTCAGCTCTCTTCAGCTACAGGTACGACAGTTTCAAGGCAGACCGTGTACAGACGCTTAGGGCACATTGGTCTATATGCTCGTAGGCCTGTCAGATGTGTTCTACTTACCGCAACTCACTGTCGCCTGTGATTAACCTGGAGTAGAGAGCATGCATTGTGGACTCCGCAACAGTGGTTTGTGTGATGTTTTTCGACGAGTCCAGGTTTAGTTTGCAGTCTATTGAGCCATTGAACGACACCGTTACGGTGGTGCAGGATGGCTCGTTTGGGGAGGAATTATTCTTGGTTCCAGAAGTGAACTGCATGTTCAGAGTGTAACGATGACAGGCCACATCTATAGGGATGTCATTTTGGAACAACATGTACGTTTGTTTCGGGGTGCCATAGGTGCTGAATTTTTGTTTATGGATGACAACGCCCGTCCTCACCGTGCAAACGTTGTAGACGAATTCCTTCAATTGGAGGATATCACCCGTATGGATTGGCCAGCATACTCACCGAACTTGAATCCAATAGAGCATGTGTGGGATATGCTGGGCCGACGAATTGCAGCCCGTCAAGCCCCTCCCACCAGTCAACCGGAACTTCGGAGGGCATTGCTTGATGAGTGGTGTAATATTTCCCAAGATCAGATTGATAATTTGATACTCAGCATGCCTAGGCGTTGTAAGGCCTGTATTGCATCGTCCGGTAGACATACTCCATATTAACCATCATACTAACCATGTTATACTGTTTTTTGTAAATAGGTTCTTTTTTGAAATTTTCTCCAGGGAGTAAAAATCGCAATTTTTATTAATTATGTCAAACATATAGCCCCTTTTTTTGCTCTTTACCTTTTGTTTAATAAATAGACTTTACAAATAAGTCAAATTTGTTTTGCTTCTGTCTCTTTCTTTGCCTGAACTTCATTATCCTTAATTTATGGACATGAGTGTAGAATAGGACTGAGTTACCACATGCCGTCGGTCATTCATAAAGTGAGGGACAACTGCCTTGAAAAGCCCCGTGGACTGATATAGATTTTATTAAGTACTCTATAGGTAATTGTGGGTTGGTATGCTTAGTAATTAAGAGTTATTTGATGGATTTTGCATTGTAATTTCTAAATTATTGCTTTATTAACTTCACAAAAAATAACTATAGTTTCATGAGATATCTTCTGTAATTAATTTACTGAAGATTTATGAAATACATACATTCTCATTAATTTTATATGAATTATTTAATCTATTGAATTAAAACATTACTTAATACACAAAATAGGTATTTGGGATTCGATTCAAAAATATAATATTTTTTTGTCTGATTTCTCCACAAAAGCTAGCAACACAAATAAATAGTAATTAATAATTTATTTGTTAGTTTAAAATTTCAAATTACATATATGTTTATAAATAAAAATTCAACTTATTTAATTAGTATTTTTCATTGTATTTGTGACTACAGAAATAAAAATTATTAGACAAAATGTTTAGAGAAAAAGGCAAAGAAAGTTAAAGGAAATATATTTATGGTAATCGAATAGTACTTAGTTACCACACGCCGTCGGCCATTCATTAAAGTGACGGACAACTGCCTGGAAAAGCAACGTTGACTTTTCTATAGATTTCAATAAGTGCTCTATAGGTAATTGTGGGTTGGTATGCTTAGTAATTAAGAGTTATTTGATGGCTTTTGCAATGCAATTTCTAAACAATTGCTTTATTCGGTACAATAAGTGAAATTAATTATTAAGTTCGTCAATAATTTTTTTAATTTAACTCCTTATAGTTTCCTCAATTCTATATAGTTTTTAAATCAAACAATTTTTCATTTTCTGTTACATTATATATATATATATATATATTTTATCAGAACAAAAACAATATATTTTTGAAATAAAATATTTGTAATGAGTAAAGGTTTTAACTTTTTTAAACAATAAAAATTTTTAAATTCTTTCAAGAATTGAAATATTTAGCATAATTCATAATTTTCACTTATTAAATACTATTTAAACATTTTTAAATTGTTCTAATTATTTTAATTATTGTAAATAATTTACATTTTTAATTTTATCTGCCAAAGTATACTTCCTGGTTTATTAGATATTTTAAAAAATTTTATATTATAATTGCATATAAATAAACAATCAAAATTATATTTATATATCAAATTTTTTAAATAATTTTTATTTGAAATTGCAAGTATTCATATATATTTCGTTCAAATAATACCTGCTTCTTATCTAAAATCGATATTAATATGTAATATTATTTATCATGAAAAAAAAAAAAAAAAACAGTGTTTTCATTTAAAATCCGAGTGGCATTTTATTGTAATGGAAACAGAAACCATAACCTAAAACAAGAAAGCCTTTTCCGCGATATTAGTATCAACCCAAACTGTATCACTTAAAATAATGAACTATAAATAAATAACATGAAGCCGGATCTTTTCACATTACGTTAGAAAAAAAGGGATATTCCCAAGTTGATTATAAATCCCATATATGAACAATTCCCAGAAAAATGCAAAAATCCATTTTTAAGACGTTTTTCCGTTCAATAACACCGAAACAACTGCTCTTCATTTGCATAGATGTCGACTGTTGTGTTTGCCAAATTTCGATAGGAGACATAATCGATGTGCAGAAAACCGGAAATCAAATTTATCAACTCTCTTGATTCATCATCCATCAAGTATTCGATGTAGGAGAGGAAGCTTGCCTCGGAGGCATCTGTTTCCGAGGACGGTTGATGCGATTAGAGGAAGAGGAACTTGCAGAAATGGCAGCGAAAGTTAAACGGAATGGATTTATGGTAATCGAATAGGACTGAGTTACCACACGCCGTTGGCCATTCATTAAAGTGAGGGTCAGCTGCCTTGAAAAGCACCGTTGACTTCCATAGATTTTATTAAGTGGTATTTTACTATATCCAGTAATTTATTTGAAGGCTTTTGCATTCTAATTTCTGAACAATTTCTTTATTAGGGATAATAAATGAAATTAATTATTAACTTCGTCAATAAAATTTTTATAGCTTCAAGAGGTAAGGTCAATTATTAATTGACTTAATATTTATGAGATGCATGTATTCTCATTAATTTATTTGAATTATTTATTTAATTGACTTTAAAACATTACTTAATACATGAAATATATATTTGAGATTCTACTAAACAAATAAAATATTTTTTTAAGCAATGCTTCATAAAAGCAATTAGTTAATCACACTAATTACATGCATGTTCATAAATAAAAATTCAATTGCACTTATTTATTATTTCTCATGGTAAATATAATCTTAGAAAGAATTATGAGCCAAAATAGTTACAGAAAAGGCAATAATCTTGAATAACTGGATTTATGGTAATCGAATAGGACTGAGTTACCATATGCCGTCGGCCATTCATTAAAGTCAGTAACAGCTGCCTTGAAGAGCATCGTTGACTTCTGTAGATTTCATTAAGTGATCTATAGGAAAATGTGGGTTGGTATTGTATTGGGCTTAGTAATTAAGAATTATTTGAAGGCTTTGCATTGTCATTTCTAAACAATTTATTTATTAAGTAGTATAAATGAAATTAATTATTAACTTCCTCACTGAAAGTTTTATTTTAATTCTTATAGTTTCATGAGATAACCTCAGTTAATTAATTGATTGAATATTTATGAGATACATACATTCTCATTAATTGTGTATGAATTATTTATTCTATTGAATTTAAAACATCATTTAATGCCCAGATTCGACATTTGGGATACGATTAAACAAATATAGTATTTTTTATAACATTTTTTCACAAAAGCATACAATACGAATAAATTATTAATACTTCAATTATTAGTTTAATATTTCAAATTGTATGTATGTTTATAAATAAAAATATCAACTGCTCTTATTTAATTAACGCTTTCTTATTGTATATATAGCCATTGAATAAAATTATGAAAAAAAATATTTAGAGAAAAAGCCCAAAGGAATGGATTTATGGATTATTATTTATTTAAGTTTAATATTATCTGTCCTAAAAAAAAGAATACAATTGAGTATTTTCATTTAAAATCAAAGTTGTATTTCATTGTAATGGAAACAGAACCATAACCTACAACAAGAAAGCATTTTCCATGATATTAGTGTCTACCCAAACTGTATCCCTTAAAATAATGAACTATAAACCAATATCTTTTCACATTAAAAAAAAAGAGATATTCCCAAGTTGATTATAAATCCCATAAGTGAACAATTCCCAGAAAAATGCAAAAATCCATTTTTACGACGTTTTTCGCTCAATAACACCGAAACAACTGCTCTTCATTTGCATGGATGTCGACTGGTGTGTTTACCAAATTTCGATAGGAGACATAATCGATGTGCAGAAAACCGGAAATCAAATTTATCAACTCTCTTGATTTATCATCCATCATGTATTTGAAGTAGGAAGAGGAAGCTTGCCTCGGAGGCATCTGTTTTCGAGGCCGGTTGATGCGATTAGAGGAAGAGGAAGTTGCAGAAAAGGCAACGAAAGTTAAACGGAATGGATTTATGGTAATCGAATAGGACTGAATTACCACATGCCGTCGGCTATTCATTAAAGTGAGGGACAGTTGCCTTGAAAAGCACCGTTGACTTCCATAGATTTCATTGAGTGGTATTTTACTATATCCAGTAATTAAGAGTTATTTGAAGGCTGTAGCATTCTAATTTCTAAACAATTTCTTTACAATAATTAAAATTAATTATTAAATTTATCAATTAAAATGAAGTTAATTAGTAACTTGAATTAAGTTGACTTCTGTAGATTTCATTAAGTGCTATATATAGGTAATTATGAGTTGGTATGCTTAGTAATTAAAAGTTATTTGATGGCCTTTTACAATGCAATTTATAAGCAATTGCATTGAGAGATTGAATTTAATTATTAACTTCATCAATAAAACTTTCATAGTTTCAGGAGATAATTAAGCAAATTAACTTAGTATTTAATTGACTGAATATTTTATGAGAAGAGTAGCCAGCCAGTGCATAGGAGGAATCGTATGCACTGGCTGGAGCTCCTTCTGTGGCGTTCATCAGAAATGGCCATGTGGCCTACAGAATCTTCCCTGGAGAGGATGCATATTTCGCGCACCATGCGCACAACCGAGTATCGTGTATTAGGAGCGGAATTCTTCTACGAATATACAATTATCTGTTTTTAAATCTATTAAATATTTTGATATCTAATTCTATGTCTGCGAAGTTTGTGCGTGTAAAAAATAAAGCTGTGAGTTCTCCACCCTGTGCCCCAAGAATCTCAACCTAACCAAACCCCCAATTATAATCTGATTGCCCAACCTTGGGCTCTAGAGTACTGAATAATTGAGGAGATATACATTATCATTAATTTTCTATGAACTATTTATTCTATTGCATTTAAATTCCACGTAATACACTTACTACTTTATTCTACATTAATTATATTTTTTTATATCATATTAATTCTACTATATACATTATTTTAATTCTACTTAATATATACATTGCTATTAGTTACATTTCGGAATCGATTTTGCTTTCAACCAATAAGATATATATACATTTATAATTTAATTATAATATATATAAATTTTAATTAATGCTATACGTAAATTTATAGCATTGCTTCATAAAAATAAACAATACATATAAAACAATTAATAATAATTCAGTTATTAGTTTACCACTTCAAAATACATATATGTTATAAATAAAAATTCCAAATGCACTTATTTATATCTTAGATTTTCTCATTGTATGTATTTTAACTTTTCACTTTCCCTAATATTTTGACGCAAAATATTTAGGGAAAGCGAAAAGTTAAAATTGATTAGATTGATGGTAATCGAATAGGACGTGTTACCACATGCAGGTGGCCATTCATTAAAGTGAGGGACAGCTGTCATGCAAGGAGCCATTGAATTTAACAGATTTCAATAAGATGTATGTTAGTAATTGTAAGTTGACCTTTTATTATATTACGTAACTAAAAGTTGTTTGATAGCTTTTGCATTCAGATTTCTGAAAAAAATGTTTAATAATGTAGAAAAGTAGAAGTTAATTCTAAAACAATGAAGCTTGGATTAGAAATTACACATCTTTATGATAAGATTTCAACAATTAATTCCTTTATTACCAATATAATATTACTTATAATAAACTAGAATGTTATTATGAATTGATGATCCTATAATATTACTGTGTCCAAAAAGTAAGACCAATATTCAATTTAAAATTTCCGGGGCTTATGGAATTTTAATTTTTTTTTTATTTTTTAGCTTGCTGGAACTGTCCATCACATCTATGTGAAATATCACATCAAAATATTCATAGGTGTTTGAGTTACGCTTGGCTTTGTGAGACGCTAAAACTTTTTGATTTTCTGGCGATTTTTGAAATGTCTGAATTAATTGAGCAAAGAACTTGCATTCAATTGTGTTTGCGGAAACGTATAGAATGTTGCGTAATGCATTCGGGGAGCAATCCTATATCGGAAAGAAATGTTTAGGAGTGGTATAAACAGTTCAAAGAAGGCAGAGAACGCGTTGAAGACGAAGTCACCGTCAACCTCAACCGACGAAGCTCACGTCCAAAAAATTAAAAATTTGGTGCTTGCAAACCGTCGATTTACAATTAGAGACCTTGTTAATGATTTTGCTGATGAAACTATGGCCTCAAACGCGGTTTTGACCTCAAACGCGTCAAATCGTGATTGGTACCGAAAATACTGAATGCTCCAACTCACACTGCATTGATTCTTCATGACTTTTTCGCCAAAAATGAAACTCATATCGTTCTTCAAACACCGTATTCACACCGTGCGACTTCTGGCCATTCCTTAAACTCAAAAGAGCACTCCGGGGACACCGTTTTGAGTCGATTAAAAAGATCCAACGTGAATCGGTGCGCGCTATGAAGGCCATCCCCGCCGATGACTTTGTAGCATGCTTTGAGGAATGAGAAAAAGTTGACATAAGTGTATTATGTTCGAAGGGGATTACTTTGAAGGCTATGAAATAAATTTGCAAGAATAAATAAGGAGTTTTTGAAAAAAAAAATAATTGGTTTTACTATTTCGGGCACAGTAGTATGTATGTTCATTTTGATAAATTTAAAATAATAATTAAATGAATTATTAACATTTGAATATTATAAAATTATTGACTCACCAGCTGTATAGATATAAACATAATCTATTTATATAATGATTTTATGAAGTTACAACAAACAAATAAATTAATAATTACAATCCCTTCCTCTGAGCTGGTCTAAACTACAATATGTATGCACTACTTGTCATTGAGAGAAATGATTACATGAATGAACGGTCTCGTGTTTTAGCGCAATATATAAGATAAGAGGATTGCATCGCACTAATACTGTTAGGTTGGGGAAGATATAAAAGTATAAAAAGCGCCAGGATTACACGAAGCACCAATAGTAAGCTTGGGGATAACACAATAAAAGAAACGGACTTACAAGAAAAGGAATTAATGGGATCTGGAACTCTTTACGGTTAACCAACGGAACAGCGATTATCTCATAACAGTTATACAATCTAAACCATCGATCCTTTAGACTTAAACCAGCAATTAATTGCAAAAGGAATCTTTGCACGTATGTTTGGAATAATTAAATATTTTTTGCCCATGGTGTGGAGGATTCCATCGTGATTACATTTATAATACTATATTTCTTGAAGTGCTTCATTTATCTTTATTTGTGCATCAATAAAATTAAATATATCTTCATTGAGTATTTAAAATATGCTTTAACATTCTTCTTCACTGGCACAATAAAGAAGATGATTCTTCATTGTAATTTTTCGCGATTTGAATGTTTGTATTTTTGAAGGAACAGACTACTTAATAGACTACCACTAATATAATTATTATACTACTAGAGCCGTTGGCCTGCCATTGAAAAAAGAAGAAGAAAATTGTCCTAAAAGATTATTTGGTTAAAGCAAAAGCAATTTTGCTATCATAAGCTTTATGGGTAATGTGCATATCGGCCTATCCAAATATTTTAATACATTTACTGTTTTTTTTTTATTTAATCTAAGAAAATCTGAAAGATTTCTAATTTTCTCCACAATTTTTCTACAAAATGAAATACAATAGAACCTCTTTAAGTCGAATCTCGATAAGTCGAAAACCTCAATAACTCAAAAAAAAAAATTTGTTCCCTTTCCTTCAAGCCCCAAAACCTCCATTATTCGAAATTTCAGCCCTCTATATGTCGAAATAATGAGTAATCGCTACAAGCCATTTTGGTATATATTTTCCCTGCGTAACTCGAAAAAAAAATTGAAACCTCTGTATTTCTAACATCAGCAATGTTTGATTTTACAACCTTTACAACTCGATCATTTGAAATTATTTCGGAATTATTTTGATTTTTTATTGTAGTAAGTTCCAAATAACTAGACATGTTTAGTACCTCTGTAACTTAAATTTTAATTTATTTTACATCTCTAACTCAAAATAAGAAAAAAAAAAAAAAAAAAGAATTTAAACCTCTACAAGTCGAATATTTTCTTGCAAAGTCCGCGTGAGTCGAAATCATCCATAAGTCGAAACTCTATTTGGCATCTCCCTTGAAATTCGACTTGCAGCATTCCCTTGAATATTCGATTATATATTCTATATATATATATATATATATATATGTATATTTGAAGGGACCTGGTAGCGAAATGGCTAGCACTCAATACTCCAGCTTTCGGTTTCAAGTCCCGACAGGTGCCATGGATGCTTATGGTGGTTCGGAATCCACTTTAAACTGTAGGTCCCTGTCTGTTTAACCCTCGTGTGCATAGGATGACCGTAAAGCGACAAACCAAACCAAACTATTTCTGTGCATTCAATGAATTACCTTTCATACCATATCTTCAAGCTACACGTGCCTCTTGGGTAGTGCAAAACGAGTAACGTCGGTGCTGCCCTTGCTTATATTGTCGGTGCCGCCTTTTTTACAAAATATTCCTACATTGAAGTTATTAAATTTTTATTTATAAACGGTCTCCTTAAATTATTGTAAAAAAATTTCTACTTGCATTTTCACCAAATCTGTTGAGTGTGCTATCCTAATAGACTGATAGTGAACGCGAGGACATTTATCAAAACCCTTAAATGATTCGAACCTATTCTGGTAATGAATGAATTATTGAAATGGTACAAATCTTGAAAACAGATCGATAGTAATCCTTTATCAAAAGTCTAGAAGACATGATTAATTACTGCCCTTCTTTTTCACTTTTCTAGTTTCTGCGGAAATGAATTAGATTTATTAGACAGTGAAAAATTAATGGGAGGCACATACATCTTACTCTACGGGGAATTTCATTCTGATTGAACATTTTAGTGTCGAGCAGTCATGTTAAATTAAAAAAAAAAAACCACGCTCTTTGGTCTAATATTTTTATTCTTTGGTGCGTTTCTTTCAATCTATTGCATCTGGTATAATTAATCTTATTTATCCATGTGTACATATCGCCACTTTTCAAAGTTTTCCTAAATACATTAGTGATTTTTTCACGAGGCATTAATTTTCCTTCTTTTTAATGTGCAGGTATATTTAATGAGTTTTAGATGTGAGTTAAAATATTTTAATACATTGGCGAGTTCAAAAGTAATCAATGTCGAAAATGTAATTTGAAGGAACACACAGTCTTACGAAATTAATTTAAAGGAGTATATATATATATATATATATATATATATATGTGTGTAAAAAATGTCTTTTTTTTTGGAAATTAGAATAAATTATGTTTGCACAATATTTTGCGCTAAATATTTTAATAGTTTGACGAGTTCAAAAGTAATCAATGTAGAAAAATGTAATTTCAGAAAATGCACATTTTCAGGAAATTAATTTCAAAAAAGAACATATATGTAAAAATATGATTTCCTAACAAAATTACTGTATTCGCATAATGCATTTTCGCATTTATGTCATACAAATTTACATTATATTGTATTTGAAACAATATGTTTTACTTTATTATAATACATATAAGACATATATTAAGACGTATAAAAACATGTTACAAAATGAATTATACCCACTGTATAAAGAAAAATAAATTGATACATAAAATAAACATGACACACACGCATATATATATATATATAAATATATATATATATATATGCGTGTGTGTATGTGTGCATAAAAGATAGCATTTTCTAAAATAAAATACATTATATTTGCATACTGTTCTGGGATATAAATTTGTATTTGACAAAATATATATATATATATCCTATATATATATCCTATATATATATGTATATATAGGACATATATTAAAACGTATAAAAACATAATAAAATAATAGAATATAAATGTAATATAAAATTACATCAGTTATTCCTATTTAGGAAATATAGAGGGCTTGGTTAAATATAAGAAACTTATAACACTAACACACACACACACACACACATATATATATATATATATGCTCTATAATATGGGTTTCGGCTTGGAATTACTGCGGTGCCATGGATGACTGTATTGGTTTGGAATCCATTTGAAACCGTAGGTTCCAATCTAATATGACTGTAGAGCGAACGACTGACAACCCTACCTCGAAAAAAACCAACATGTCATGTTTCGTAATCTTTCAGTAGGCAGAAAACCTTTGGCCCATCATGTATGTCTCGCGTTACTGAAGAAGAATATATATATATATATATATATATCATATTTGCAGAATACCTGTATTAGGTCAAGTCTCTAATTCACTACTTGTCAAGTTCTCCTTTTTATTATATTTTTGTGTTTAGAAATATGAAATATATATATATATATAAATCGATGTGAAAATATTTTATATAAATAAATTATTATTATATAAATATAAAATCACGTTCAAAGAGACTCATGCTTTAAAAATTATATTACAGTTCAAAATAAATTATTGCCACTTTTATTTTTTAAACATAGATAACAGTACAGAATATTTTTAGTTGTAGTTGAAAAGTCGTATCCAAAATAAAAAGCATTGTTGTAAAATTTGGCGAAGATATAATTCTTAAACTTGTTTCTCTTTATTCAAGTAACTTTTGTGTAATATTAGAAGGATTTAATTAATAGAGAAATGTTCGAAAAATCTAACTTTTTATATACTTGAAATGTTTAATAAAATGTCTTTGATAGGAAAGAATTAAGCCAAAATGTTAAAATTTTTGTGGGGATAAATTAAAATATTGTTTACAATGTTTACAATTATTACAGCAGTAATTCCTATTATAAAATATAGAGGGCTTGATTAAATGTAAATTACAAAAACTACAAATTGTTTATTATTCACGACTACAAACTACAAATTGTTTATTGTTCCACAAACTTTATTCCATTTGCAAATTGAAAACAATCCATAACAAAATTAATGTTGATATAATTTAAACTTAATCTTAATATACGTAAACAAGAAAAATATTTGAACAAATTTAATTTGAACGTTTTTAGTAATGCTAACATACTTGGTTCACAAATTTCTATGAGAAAGTTTTAAAATAAATGAAATTATTTAAAAAATATTTTCCACATAATAAACTCGGGTGGAGTGAGCAATATATTAATATTGTATATTACATTAATTTAGATACATTATTTCAATTTATATAATTTCATAAAATCAATTTACATTACTAAATTCATAGATTAGTTATATATATCAAAATAATGTAAATTTCTCTATACATATTTCATGATATTCAGAAAAATACATTAACATCTTTCGTTTCATAAACAATATTTTATAGTTAAACCTTTAAGAATACTTATTCGGAATTATTAAATTAATTTTGAACTTAGAGATAGAATCATAATTAAGAAAAACTACGTATAGATAATTATCTTAATGCTTGCTTACGTAATGTTTAATTACAGTAATGCTTACATATTTCAACAATAAGTTAAAATGCTTACTATTTTTTCCAGGAGATTCTAGCAGAATATTAACTGTTTAACATAATGGGATGCATTGTATTAAGAGACCATTTTATTATGAAATACACTAAAATAAAAAAAAATTTCTCAGATTTAGTTACGGTATTTATAAATTCTCTTAATAAATGTGTGAACTAATTCTGGGTTTTTTCCCTCATACATAATTCACGATCTTCATTGGAATAGAGTAACATCTTTCGTTTTATAAACGATATTTTATATTTAAACATTTAAAAATAGTAATTCGGAATTTGAAAAATAATTTGAAAGTAAGAGATATAGTTATAATTAAGGAAATTACGTTGAGATAAATATCTTACAGTCATGTTTAAAAAGTACAACAATAAGAGAAGAAGCTTAATATACTATTCTTTACTATTTTTTTCAAGAAATTCTCGCGAAATATCAACTGCGTAACATAATGAGGTGCATTGTAATAAAAGACAAATTAGACTTTTATTACAATGCACCTCATTATGTTACGCAGAATTTAATTACGAATTTAATTTATCATTAAATTCACTAAAATAATTTTTTTTCCCAGATTTTGTTAACGTATTTATAAATTCTTTTTCACAAAAGTGTATTAATTCAGTGTTATTAAATGTATTTATTCAGTCAAATTATTTAATAAAATTAGAAATGTTATTCCTTTTTCTTCTGCGCTTATTTAAATTGGTTCTACTTGTATGTTAAAATAATAATTACGGAGAATATTATTCAAAAGAAGTTAGAAATAATGTTCATATTTTATTTTAGAAAAATTGCATGGAACAGCGTTATCTATTTCATAAAACAGCTTTACGTAAGGAATATTTCTATCGTAAAACTAAAGTATTAAATCATTTTTGAAAAGCAGTTTTATAATGTATTTAATGAGATGATATGAGCTAATTTTGTATTATTCACAAAGATATTCACGGAAAAAGAAATTATTTAATAGAATCTTAACATAAATTGTTATATTAATTTAATTACAACACGTGGATCTTTTATTGCTGTCTGCTCCAGATTCAATAGCATTAATAATATTAACAAAACACTTAAAACACATTATTGTTATTACTACTACTATTACACCACATTACTGTGCCTAGAGGGGAGTTGCCTCTTTACAGCTTGGGAATGATGTGGGTGAAATTAATGGACACGAGATGGGGTCGGAAAAATTTTTGCATAATTCACTTTTGAAAGGTACAGAAGCTAAACGAAGGGAAAATTCATACAAGAACAGAACACAATATCAAAAATTGAAAAAGGATGAAATATGACATGCGAAAATATATAAAAACGTAAGGGAAGATATTAAAAAAAATTAAAGCAATGTAATAGAATAAACACTACATAGAAGATTATACAAATCTGAGAGTTGAAAGAATACTCATCAAATCAATTATTACAGAAATTAGAAGAAGAGTAATAGCTAATAATTAAATAGACAGTAGAAGCAATTGCTGCAAAATTATGGGCATGGGAAATAAAACATCCAGGAGATATTACATAAGAGATGACATGCTAGGTACCTAACTAGATAAATGATATTCACATAAAAATTATTATACACATTATTGTTATTAAAGAACAAAAATAAATAGCAGATATTTTACTTCCCAGACTACTAATTTGAAAGGAATTAAATATTTCTTCTGTACATTTGTGGAGCCATGGTGATAAATATATTTATGATACCTTGAAACAATTTTTTTTAAATAATTTTAAAAAAAAAATTTATATTGGGAAAGAACTTACACTGAAAATGATTTTGTCTAACTTAAATTAATAAAATATTGTATATAAAGAATATTTTAATATAAGAAGTAAATATTTATAAAATTGGCACAGATGTTTCTAGTAAATAAATTTTTTTAATGGTTAATAATTAGAATATTTAGGTTAGTTCGTTTATATTAAAAATTGTAGATTAAATCTTCAATTTTACAATAAATATTGTTTTTAAATTTGATAAATATTTTCATTAAAAATACATTTGATTCATTTATCATAATATAAATTAATATTTTGTCTGAAAATTTAGCTTTCTAGTAAATGAATTCAATGTTTAAAAAGTACAATTTTCTTTGATATAAATAAATTATCGAAAATGTAAAAGCTATAATATCTCACTATATTTACTTACTTGGTGTAATATCTTACTAAAATCATTAATAAGTGTTTTTAATTTTTAAGAAATTTATAAAATATATAAATAAAACTCAAATGTATAATTTCAATGCATAAAATAGGAAATAGCAAATAATTATTTCTACAAATAATGGTGAAATATTTTCTTATGATAAACTTTTGTAAAAGGTAAAGTTGAGTTTTGGACTAAATTACTAAAGAAATTTGAATTTTTTTAGTCATTTACGTCATGTGTTTATTTTCAAGAAAAATTAAAAATTCTTCTTAAGAAAAATTAAAAATTCATTTTCTTTACATTAAACTTATCAAATTTTGATAAACGACAGACACTTGTTATTTCGCAACTTATGTGTGTTTTATATTTTTATAATAATCAGAAAAAAATTACTTTTAATTAGGTTTTAATTACATATCCTTCAATATTTAACCATTTTTGTCAGGGTAAAAAATTCATAGTAAAATTTAAATATTTAACTTGTTGTTTGATAATCAAGGGACTTCATTATTGGTAATTAAAAAATCCTTCATATATATGTTGAAATAACAATAAAAAATTATATTAGTTGTAGAAAACTGATATGCAAATGACTATTATTTTTGTACCAAATAAACATTCTATAGAATTATAATTCCACAATTTCAAATTTTTTAGAAAATAACCATTATTAATTATAATTAAATTATATTTTTGCTTAAAACCTAAATGACAAAGTTATTGAAGCTCTATTTATTAAATAAAGAAAAATACTATAATTAAAATAATTAAAAAAAAAAAAACTTTATATATTACGCATTTCTCTAAATAAAAAAATTTGCGTTCTTTAAAACCATCTAATGTGGTGACAGAATTTTCTATACGATTATAACTTAACTGAACATAGATGTTTTTTTTTTTAAATTTATTTTTAGATTCTGTAAATTCGGCATAAAGTTTAAAGGTAAATAATAAAGAATTTTTATTTAATTTTTGTAAACCATAAATTAGACTGCGTTATTAACAGGGATTATACTACGTCAATATAGTAAAAAAATGTTCATTATTGTGATAAATAATCCTAAAATTTACTCCTTCAATAATGTACTGTAAACAATAGTTTCAAGAAATTATTCAAAAATGCTATGCAACATTTACTGGTAGGTTGTACTAAATATAAAGTGTATGTATTATAGTTAATATATTGTGAAGTTAAAAACAATTTATAGTGCATTAAACTTTCATGTAAGGCTCATGTGTTAGTGTTTTTATATGACCATAAAATAATTTATTAATTAAATTCTCATTAAACTCGGTGACAAAAGCCACTCCACATTTTTTACTTTTACTCTTAATATATTTTAAGCCCTTAGGGACGTACTATGCAACTACTGATAAATCATTTCATATGAGAAACCCTTTATTTAGGTGATTGTAGATAGGGATGGAATTAGTAAGAATACCATACCATTGAAAAATTTGAGATAACAAAAATAAAACAAAACCCATGACAAAATTAAAACTGTTGCATTTAATACAGATTCAAAATTAGAATTGTTACATTCAGTAAATTAGTAGCTGAAAAATTAATATGCTATTGGCAAATTGATAAAATCCTTATGCTTGCATTTCTGTAATAAAAAGCGTTTAAATTGATGTTTCTTGCTTATTATACAATAATTTACTTTGATTAAATTATCTGTAGGAATCCGTATAACAACAACGCATTGTTATAAACAATTTATACAATTTTGGTTAATTTGCACATTAAAAATTAATATATTAACAATTATAGTTTAGGTGATAGCCTGACAAGGATTTTCAAGCGTCATGCTTAAAATTTCATCAGCTAATACTATAACACTTTCCAATCTCTGTCCCCACTAGAATTAAGTTTATTTTTTATTTTATTTTATTTTTTTGTATTATTATTATTTTTTTTATGGCGAGAGTAACGAAATTGGAAATATCTAACTGTTCCCTTAAACACAACATCCAATTATCCAATATATGACATTATTAACAATAAAAAATTAATGTCAATTATTAACATAAAAAATATAAAAATTATTTATAAAAATTTGTCTTGTGTGTCGAGCCAAGTGTTCCATTTATTCAAATCTAATATAACCATACATCCCATTTGAATGGGAACATTCCATATTGGAGTACACTGTCCAGTTGTCTCCAAGCAAGCCAAAATGCCCTACTTTCAAAATCAGAAGAACTCATGATACCATTATTTTTTTGAAAGCGATATGTTAAAAAACCACTAGCGCCTACTAGCTTTGCAAAATGCATTAAGCATCCTCTAGCGTATAGTAGCATCGCATGCAAGCATGCACAAGTCTCACAAATACCTCCTATGAGTACAAAAATATAAATTGTTCGTATATCAAAGCCAGTGGGATATGCTATAAGAAATTGAGTCCTTCACAGTTGGTTTGTTTTTGCAATAAACTTTTTCCATTAAATGTCTTAAATGGGATCACAAAATGGAATAACAAAGTGTAATATATTGCAATCTTCCATGAGAAACTGTTTTTTTTTTTCGCATATAGATATACCTCGGCTTTCACTCACGTAAGACGAGACGAAACACCAATGAACAACGTAGTAAGATCATTTCTTGCAGAACAATCTTTGAGAATAGTCACGAGAAATCCTTATAATTTACCACCAAGTAACTTAACTGTTAATATGAGACGCCTACATGTGCTGTTACTGTCAATAGCTCCCGGTATTCGTTCCTTAGAGGACTGACTTCAAAGGTATGACGTAATCTAATTCAAACCAGAACACTTCCTTCTGTAGACATTACCAATGGGTCTTAATCAGGTAATTTTATATATGTGAATGCTTCTGCTTGTTAATCTGTTATATATTCCATTTTATATTGATTTATACGTCCCAATTCTATTCAAATTACAAACTTTTTTTATTATGTGTCTTAATATATATATGAACTAGCCTTGGCTTTCACTCATAAATCAATGAACAACTTAATAAGATCATTTCTTACAGGAGCAATCTGAGAATAGTTACCACGCATTTTGAATAGCGTGGGAGAAATCCTTATAATTTACCACTATGTAACTTAACTGTTATTATGAGACGCCTACATGCGCTGTTATAGTCAACAGTTCCCGGTATTCGTTTCTCAGAGGAGTGACTTCAAAGAGATGGTGTAATCTAATTCAAACCATCCTTCTTCAGACGTTGCCAAGGGGCCTTAATTAGGTAATTTTATATATGTGAATGATTCTTCTTGTTACTCAACTATATCTTATATGCCCTTTGTGAAGTGAAAGAGTAAAGTTTACGAGACATACAGTTTATTTTACATTGATCTATAGGTCCTAAATTTTGCAAATTACAACCTTTTTTTATCATATTGCTTTCTTGTCATATATATATATATATATATATATATATATATATATATATATGACAAGATTATAATGTAAATGATCTTTATGAACATTCCATGCCTCCAAAATAATCACTTAATAATCTGACTTTATTATACGAAGAAACATGAGATTCGTTCCATGACATTTTGCTAACATTCTGAATAAGTACAGCAGTAGTAATGGCAAACAAGGACAATTTGATTCTGCCCAATTAATTCATTAGAACAACAATTTCTATATTCAATTTTTCTATAGTTTAAAATATAGTTTACTCATTTCAAAATAAATAAAAATTAACATTTATTATTAATATTTTGGAAATAAACGTGGCAAATGATAAAAATCAAGCATAAATAAATTTGTTTAATTAGATTATTATTAAAATGTTTCGCTTTTTCAAACACTTAATTTCTTTTGGTTTTTATACTGAAAAAAAAAAATATTTAAACCAATTTTAATATAAAATTGATTAATAAGATTAATAAACAAAAACATTTTAACATAAATAATGACTAAATGTGCTTAGATCTTTACTAATAGAGTAAAAAAATGTGTCTAATTGGCCTGTACTGAATAGCCATAGAAAGGCTAAATGATTTTAAGCAAAAATAACTTCAAAATAATAATATGATTTCTTTCCAGAAGAACGCGGAATAGCCTAGTTTTTTTTTCAAATCAGGAAAATAGATTGCGAATTATATGTTATAACCACTAGGATATACATTAATAAACAATAATAACATGCAAATAAAATGTGACTGTAGTTTTCTCTGATTTTCAGTAAATGATATTTCATTGGAATATAAAGAGTCTAGTAAGCTTATTCGTTCATGGACATGATAGTTTGGTTTTTCTCGTCGCTTTATGGTCATCTTGTGCATACGATATCTAAACAGACAGAGACCTATAGTTTTAAATGGATTCGAACCATTCACAAGCATCCATGTCGCTGCCAGGATTCGAACTACTGGAAATGATAGGCAATATTTTTATTCTCCAAGGGATTTTTATTCTCCTAGGCATACGTTGCAGTAAAACCTATCTAATATACAGGATGATTTAATTGTCTCGGGAAAAAATTGAGGTTTGGTAGAATTTACGAAAACAAATGCATTTTTCATAGGAATATACCATCAATAGTGTTGTGTTGAGGTACGAGCACACCTACAAACGAATTTCTCGCTACAGCCAATCACAATGCATCAAATAATACCCGTCACGTGACGAGTTTCACGTCTTCTGACTGTCAAGTGTGTGTGTGTTTTTGTTTTGTTGTGTATGTGTTTTCATTTAAGAGACTCCAGTAGATTCCATTGAGGACCTCGTTTCTATACTATCTGCGAAATGCCTGGTATCTTTGGAACTGTTCGCCAATCACTCCTTCGGCACCACCAAGCCTGTATTACTGTAGATGTTGTAATTTTAAACACTTATTGTAAAACATTGATTCAGAGAAACAGTTTGCAATGATATTATCGATAAACAAAGTTTCTTTATGTCTTAATTTCTGTATTCGTGTATCAACGTGAACAATACATTCCTATACAAAAATTGCATGTTTCAGTATGGCATTTACGAGACTCCAGTTGACTCTTTTAAGGACCTCGTTGCTTTACTATCCATTGAGTCTGCAAGCGTGCGCAAAATGCCTGGCATTTTTGGAACTGTTCACCAATCAATCCTTTGACACCACAAAGTATGTATTACTGTTGTTGGACGTAATGTTGAGCATTTATTGTAAACATTGATTCAAAGAAGCCCTTTCGTAAATAAACAAAGAACCCTGTATTCATATCTTACTGTTCTTCCTGTTAAGGAACCCCTGCCCATAATACACCCCGTATTCATGTCTTATTTTTTGTATTCGTGTCTCAACGTGAAAAATACATTTCTATGCAAAAATTGCGTGGTTTAATAAACTTGTCCAGCCCTCAAAGTTTCACCCATGTCCGTTGAATTACCCTGTATATAGAATAACATAGACTGCTTTAAATAAAACATTGCATTGTAAACAAACATCGGATTTATTCAATATGTTTAAAAATATTACTTGAGAAACAAGGCTATTTGAAATTTTGATTAAAAAGTTCTTCTGTTTCGTCTTTTGTTCCGTTATAAAAATGGACTTAATAAAGTGAATTTTTCGCTGCAGCCAATCACATCGTCCCAAATGATACCCGTCAGGTGACGAGTTTCACGTTTTCTGACTGACAATCCAGGTGCTCACTCAGTTTTTATCTTGTGCATGTTTTTATCTTGTGCATGTGTTTTAAAGAGAGACTCCAGTTGACTCCTTTGAGGATCTCGTTGCTTTACTATTCGTTCAGGCTGCAATCGTGCGCAAAATGAGTGACATCTTTGGAACTGTTCGTCAGTCACTCTTCAACACTATCAAGCAGGTATTACTGTTTTGTGTTTACAGTAATGCATACTTGTAAAGGATAGTATTTTTCAGCATTTATTGTAAACATTAATTCAAAGCAGCACTTTGCAATTTTTTGTAAATAAACAAAGAACACCCTGTATTCATGTTTTAATTTTCGTAATCGTGCCACAACAAGAACAATGCATTTCTTTGCAATAATTGCGTGCTTTAGTTACCTTGTCCATCCATCAAAGTTTGTCCCATGACCGTTGGATTGTCCTGTATATAACATAACATAGATTGCTTCAAATAAAGCATTACATTGTTAAGCAAACATTGGATTTATTCAACATGGTTAAAAATATTAGTTCAGTAAGAAAGCTGTACCCTCCATTTTACTGGCAAATCATCTCCATAACATTAAAAAAGTAAAACCAACTTTAAAAACTTATTTTAAATTTAGGTTAAAAAGAAATACCTTCTGTTCCAGTATAAAAATAAGCATACCAAAAATCCATGCCTTTCAAAGAGAATGAAATCGTGATATCCCAATTCATCAAAAATGATGAAAGAGCAACGCAAATGTATTGCTTCATTTGTAACACTCTTCTTCCAAAGAATTTCACGGAATTCTGGAGCACGAAGATCTGTTTGCTCAAAGGAAGAATCACGAAGAACGCGGAGAAACGCGAAGGAAAATATTTTGTTTTATTTAGTAGGTCAAGGAGCTGAAGATTGATTGGACTGGAATTGTTTCATATCACCATATTTGTTCAACATATTTCTATTCAACAATGTTTTTCGTAACAAATCTCTAGTTTATGTAACAAGATTTTAATGGAAAATAAATTTTGAATTAAACTTATTCAACACTTTACATCATAGATAATATTTAGTACCGTGTTTGTTGAATTGCTACTATATATATATATATATATATATATATATATTTATATATACTATATATTGTGGGTTTATAATTATAAGTCCACTTTAAAATAAGAATCACATCTGACAATGAGTTCAAATTTGAACTGAAGATACTTGCAAAAAGGGGGTAACGGTAGGGCATCAATAATGTTGCAAAGTGTATTAATAGATGGAGCTGTTAGCGACCTAAAGAAAAATTATTTCTTCTGCCAATGATATTTTGAATCGAAATGACAATATATTTCACATGAGCTGCACATTAAACCAACTGTGTTCATTGCGAAAATGTGTAAATGTGGTAATGGTAAAATGGTAAATGGTAAATCTTAATGGTAAAATGGTAAATGGCAAAACTTAATGATAAAATGTGTATTCACTCTTGATTTTATACAGTATTTAAAAACAGCTGACATATATTTGAGATTTATAATAACTGCTGGGAAATAAAGTATTTTAATATATAAATAATATATATATATATATTGTAACCGTGCTGCCTCCTACTCACTGCAAATGCACCTCCTGTAACGTTCCGGTGAAATGATCGGTTGGCATCGAGACTCTCACCCGACGGGGCTACGGCGAAACCGGCGTTGTCATTAATTACAATCTCTTATCCCGAGAGACAATAAGGGGATTTACAGCTTAGAAATGGAATCTTTCTACTGTTTAATTAGGTGTCTCTTAATAAATTATTTGTTGTGTGTTGAATATTGTTTGTAGTTCATTGTGGTATTTATGTTGTGTTTACGTGCTTGTAAATAAAGCTGTGTGCTCTGAAACCTGTGTCTCAACCCAACCACATCCTGTTGTAGCTGCATAAAAAACTGAGAACACTACAATATGTATATATATGTACATTAATTTTTTAATATAGATTTTATTTTCTCTATTTTAATAACGTGGAATTAGTTTTGAAAACTTATTATAATTTTTAATATATCATTTAATTTCAAATTTTGTCAAACATTAATATACCTTTGAGCCTGTTCCAATTGTGTAATAATTCACTTTTGAAACATATATTTTATCAAACATTACGTGCAATATGATTTAAATATGAATATTTTGGAATAATGAATCACAAAATAAGCACATCGATGAACAAGATGATATATATGGCTTATTTGCAACATTGAACACTAATAACGTGTTATCTTCATAAAATATATCTATCGTTATAATAGTGAACACCATTACCACTCCTATATTCCTATTATTTATAATTAGATCATTTCGCTTTGCCTTTACATGAATTATGAATAGCTGTTATGCATATAGTTAGGGAATTTTTTTTTCTGCTCTCTATTATGCAGCCATCAAATAAATGGAAAGCAACCTAACTATGTGTGAATCCAATGCCATCACCATTATCTATCAGAAAACAAAGCCTTTACTTTTCCACCATTTAATGATACATCTCATTATTTCTAAAAAGACAATTTAAAGGATAAAAAGTTTCAAACAGGAAATATTACCAAATTCGATTGCTTCAGTAATGATGCAGCCGATGGTAAGTGCCGTCATTTATTTTTAAATCTATCTTAAATAGTGCATGTTTGTTGCAAATAATTTTATTTTGCTGAATGCTTACAAAGCGATTTTTTTTTTTATCAAATGATACATTTTAAAATTTATGTGTTTTTTATTAAAGTGTTAATAAGGTTGAAATTTGAAGATGGTTCAGATGAAATCTATTGTTGTTACGAAAATAAATTCTGTTAGGTAGCAAATACGTAAGGTGCTGATTAAAGAATTGATTTAATTTTTAAGAAAAATATTTTTTAATGCAATTTTTATGAGCTAATTGTATATATATTTGTTGTTTAAAGTTCATTAATTTTAACTATTTTTAAAAATTATGTTCATTTGTATGTATTATATTATATTATAGGCCTGATGGTAGAGTGACTAGAACTCTGGCTCCTGGTGCCGCTTGTTTCGGGTTCGAGGGCCGGCAGTGCCACGAATGTTTCTAGTGATTCGGAATCCACTTTAAATCGTAGATCGCGGTCTAACATGATGGTAGAGCGTTGTGAGGGTAGTGTTACTCGCGTCCGTAGCATATCTTCAGGCTACACGTGCCCCTTGTGTTTGTGCTAAATGAGTAAGAGCGATGCAGCCCTTGCTTTTGGCATAAAGATTAACTGTCCCTATATTGACAGTTGCACAACAGATGTATATATACATATATATAAACCATTTGAATTCTTATGATTATATTTTAATTTCTTTTTTTAATAAAAAGAAGTAATTTTTGAAAATTAAAACTATGGAATACATCATTTGATTTCAAATTTTATCCAACTTTTATATATACATTGAAGCCTATTTCACTTGTGTACTAATTCACATTTGAAATGGACTTTCTATAAAATATTATGCGCTTATAACATTATGTTATATTTTTAATTAATGAATTCCAAAATATACACATCGATGAGCAAGAATATATATGGCTTATGTTATATATGGCTTATTTGCAACATCGAACACTAATAACGTGTTATCTTCATAAAATATATCTATCGTTATAATAGTGAACACCATAACCACTCCTATATTCCCTATTATTTATAATTAGATCATTTCGCTTTGCCTTTACATGAATTATGAATAGCTGTTATGCATATAGTTAAAGAATTTGCTTTTCTGCTTTCTATTATGCAACCATGAAATAAATGGAAACTATGTGTGAATCCAATGCCATCACCATTATCCTTCAGAAAACAAAGCCTTTTCTTTTCCACCATTTAATGATACATCTCATTATTTCGAAAAAGACACTAAAAGACAATTTAAAGGATAAAAAGTTTCGAACGGAAATATTACCAAATTCGATTGCTTCAGTAATGATGCAGCCGATGGTAAGTGCCGTCATTTATTTTTAAATTTATCTTAAATAGTGCCTGTTTATCACAAATAATTTTATTTTGCTGAATACTTACAAAGCTTTTTTTTCAAATAATATATTTTAAAATTTATGCATTTTTTATTAAGGTGTTAATATGGTTGAAAATTGGAAATGGTTCAGATAAAACCGATTGTTGTTGAGAAAATAAATTCAGATAGGTAACAAGTAAGTGAGATACTGAGGAACAACTAATATAAATAAATAAAAAAAATTTAAAGTCAATTACTACATTTTTTTCACTATACAGCAGAAAAGTTCTTTAAAAATAAAGTTGAAATTTTCCTCTTACATCTGGCGCCATCTTTTATTAGATACCTGCAACTTAAATTTAAAAAAAAAACTAAAATTAATTAATTAAATTTAATTAATGAATTAATATTTGAAAACACTGTATTAACATGTATTGAACATTGTATTGTCAAAAAATGTATTGAACGTGACTGGATGAATAAAAAGTATTTTAATAACGATTGAAAATTTGAACAATATATATATATATATAGGAAGAGTGTGAAATTAAAATTATTTTAATTTTTATGAAAAAATATTTTTAATGCGATTTTTATGTTAATTGGATATTTTTTTTACTGTTTAAACTTTATTTATTTTAACTAGTTATTAAAAATTATATTCCTTTGTATGTATTATATCATATTTTTATAATATTTACACTGGTGTCCAAAACTTAAGCAACAGGAGGGTTTTTGCCATAACTCCACGAGAAATCATCTGAGAGGCATGACATTCAGAAATGAGGGAGAGTATTATGCATGTAAAGAATGACGAAAGCATCGGCGCTGAAAAAGGAACACTATGCATACGGTATGGAATCAAACAAAAACAGGCTTTATTGAACGCATAGTATCGTGATTTATAATTGTCTATCCAAGAGGAAGAATAACAAGCAGATGTTCCTTAATTTGGGATATGCCCTCCCCTCACTGCAATGGTTGTTTCGCACCGTCTCCGCATACTGAAGCAGAACCAGCTGATGCAACATTTCTTGCGGTAGGAGTGCTCATTCCTCAATCAGCATTTGTTTGAGTTGTGGGGTGTTCTCCGGAGGATGTAAGCATGCTGCAATGCGTCTCCCCAAAGCATCCCACATATGTTAGATGGGATTTAAATCTGGGAAGTACGCTGGCCAATCCATTCGAGTGATATTTTCACTTTAAGTAGCTCCTCAACAGCAAGAGACCGATGTGGCCGTGCATTGTCATCCATAAAAATGAAGCCTGGGCCAATGGCACCTCGGAACAGACGCACATGGGGAAGGAGTACCTCCTCACAATAGCGATCCCCGGTTACAGACCCTCTGTCGAAAACGTGGAGACCAGTTCGCCCGTTCAGCAAAATGCCTCCCCAGACAAGAACTCCAGAAAGTTCCTCCTTGAGGTTACTGGGATAAAACCGGGCCCCGACCTCTCTCTCCAAATCAAAACGCGTCGAGAATCGCTTCTGGTACATAACATACTCTCATCCGTAAACAGGACACGACTCCAATGATCAGTTGTCCTGTTTTTGTGCTCTCTGCACCACTGTAAACGATGGCGTTGGTGGCCAACTTTCAACGGGAGGCAGCGTTCAGGACGGCAGTTGAATAGGCCCACTTTGATGAAGGCGTCTAGCCACAGTAAACTGTAAACCCCCGTTGCACTATAGAGTAGCTGCGCAATGGCGCTTGCTGACTGAGGCTTCTTATCGCTTGCAGGACGATATATCGGTCATCCCTTGCAGTTGTCTTCCTCGGGCGGCCACCACCAACCTTTCTAACAGCTGTACCTGTGGTTTGGAACGCTTTCCAAGCGCGCGAAACGACACTTTTGTTGATTCCGAACTCTGCAGCTACACTGGCGACAGTACGCCCCTCCTCCAACTTTCCGATCATTCTTCCCCGTGTGAAATCGTCCAGGAGATTTCTTCTAGCCATATTTCACGAACTGACTCACTGGCACTTGTAGCGAATATGTTGAATTGCGTCTCCGTCCTTCCTTTTATTCTACTGTTGAGCTGCGCGCCGACATCACGCGTTTTGCGTACGCTCACGTCGCCTCCGACGTTTCGTTCCTGATATTTGCATACGCATGACGTTTCTACTGACTTACGTATTCATTGTACTGATCTCCAGATCTGCTTTTCTGCAATTTCATGGTTGTCTTCTAAATTTTTACATTGTTGCTTAAGTTTTGCACACCAGTGTAGTTTATAAAAATATCTGTTTAAAAATATTAGATTTTATGTATATTATATTTTTAACTAATTATATTAGCTAATTTTATTAAAACTAAATGATAATTTTTTATTAGTAGTATAATTTAATTGTAAAAATAATTTTTATTTCGGTTTATAAAAAATAAGATGATGTTAAATAATTAAAAGTGAAATTCGATTATTCATTTACTAAAGATTTAATGTATATTAAATATTATACATTAAATCATTAGTATACTAATAATGTATATATTTAAAAATATGATTCACTTATTAAATAAAGAAAATTCACATTCAAATTCACATTCACTTATTAAATAAAGACAATTCACATGAAGCGCGTATTTTTAACTAGCCATTGATTCATGAAGCTGAAATTCTGAAATCAATTAAACACTCACTTTTTAGTGCTAATTTTTATTAATTACAAAAATTAAATATGCATCAGAGATCATGATTAAAAGGAATCAGTAATAAATTTTAAATGCATCAAGAGTAATTATACTGATGCTGATCAATTAAGATAATGCAATGCTTATTGAATTTATAACTGAAAACAAAATAATTATTTTTGGAAAACTGATTAATAAATCATAATTTTTAATTAACAACGTAAATTAATTCTAGAAATAATTTCAAACAGATTTATTATAATGGCTCTCTATAATGAAAAAAATAAAATTCAATTATTTTTGTACTAAAGATTTAATGTATTCATGCCATCGTATAACCGATATAAATCAATTAAAATATTTATATTATTTTTAATACCATTCTTTTTAACTGATATCGGTTGTATAGTTTCTCGACACGAGTGGTGAAGTGTGGAAAATTAAAAGTTTTTACACACCACACTTAAAACACTTTGGTACTATGCTGATATTCTACACACTGTAGTGGGCAAGTTTGACAATCCGTTTGTAAATGGGATTAGATGGGTAGAGATATTTGAGGTACAGGTTGGAGAACTCACAACTCTATTTACACACACATAAACACCACACAAGTACAATTAGAGACATACATTATTTGTCACATCTAAAGTAAATGATAGATAATTATAGTTTCGTGGAAGGACTCCACTTTGAGCCAAAAAACGAAACGCGACCAAGCACAGGATTGAGCGACATATGCTTCCTCTGCAGCAAAAAGTATTTAGGTAAACTGATCATTCTTCTAAACGTCACAGGGGCGCTCTTCTTTAGGGAGGAAGCATTATGTACAACACTACAACTTTTCTGTCACTAAACTCCGGGATTGTATTTCAAAAGAATGATATTACAGGTGGACAAGGAAATTGATATTATGGATTGCTGTTCTTTTTTTTGTCAAAGATATCCTTTTCTTGGTAGATTAAAGCGTATTTGGTATTTGATAAGTAGGCGTCTCCGGTTTTCCTACGATCTCTCCAATCTAAATCAACTATTTAAAAATTTGATAAAAATCTAGAGAGGTAGATTTACATTAAATTTTCTAATAAATTTGAATAATGGCCAAAAATAGAAAAATACCTAACTGTATTGGTTCATTTTATGAAGATGCATCTTGAAATTTTCGTACCCTGAAATATTTTTTTCTGTCTAGTAAAATAAAATTTGTTTTTTCTTACTTAATTGCACTCATATATCATATCTCATCTATCTATATTTATTCTATCTGAATAAATTCTTTCACTGTATTTTTTTTTTATTTTGACTCTTTGTGCATATACTAGGAAGAAAAAAATTGATCCATTTCGAAATAAAATATTTATCTCAAAATCTAATTTTAAAAATCTTAAATTCTATAGAAAAAAATTAATTGGAAAAAAATATAATGTACATAATCATCATTCCGTTGATGAGTTTCTATAGAAACAAAATAAGAATTCTGTAACAATGCATCATATTTTTCAATGCGTAGGTGTTTTCATTTCTAACACAAATTCAGTATTCAAATTAGTTTTCACAATTTAGAACATAATTTTCCGTCAGATAGTACGTGGGAAGTTCACACCTATTTCCCCCTCCCCTCAAACTCAACAAAATAAAATTTAAAGTGCTGGCAACATATTTATGTAGTACATTTTTTTCTTTTTTCTTTATTCTGTTTACCCTTTCAAACAATTCCATTTTTTATGTTATGAACATAGAACATATACAAAGAGTTTTTTTTGAAATATTATTTTTATGTCTTTGAAATGTCACATTCAGACAATGTTTCGTAACTCAGCATAAAAAAAGATTTGCATAAATAAGATGTTTTTCATATTTAATATTGCAATATCTATTCTGCCATCAAACAATATTCTTACAATAAAACTACTGGAAAATACAATGCTGTATTGTATTTTAAATTTTATTTTTGTCGTCTTACTTTTCGAGTTTTAGTGCTTGGAAGATCCTGAAAAATGTTTGGAAATAATTCGGTATAAGAATTTTCTTTTAAGATTTAAAGGTTTTATCTATGCTAATCCAAAAGATATTTCAGGGAATTCGAACATTTTCGTTTCAGCATTTCTCCTCGTAGAAGTCGAATTTAGTGCAGCTCTTCGTATCTCTTCAGATCTCCGAAGAGAAATATTTCTTCAACCTGAAGAGCTTCTGCTTTTAAGGCTTCACCATGCAAGTTTAAAATAATAAGTAGTATGCATTGCGTATTTTTGCATAAATTGTAAATGTTTTAAAAATAAAATGCACATTGTTTTAGATCTGTCTGTTCTGAATATAAATAAATGAGACTTAAAGGTAAAAAGCGTTATTTATATTGTTGCAACAATAGAATAATGGAATTATTTCAACAACAATTAATAAAAACACAAATAAAAAAAAAATTGAAAAAATGATTTCAAAATTTCTATCAACTTTCTAAAAAGGATTTTTAGAAAATAAAAATGATATGAAATAAAAAAAAACATATACTTTAACGCGTATTAATCTTAAATGTTTTAAGACATAATGCACGTTGTTTAAAATATATATATATTCTAAATATAAACAAAAGGAAATTATAAGTAAACCCTATTTATATTATTGCAACAATAACTAATTAATAAAATAAATTTTTTTTATTAATTATAATTAATAAAAAAAATAATAAATTAATACTTACAAAATTGAAAGAAAATAAAAAAAGCGATATGAAATTTAAAATTGATATTTTAAAGCGTATGAATATTTACTGCTTTAAAACATAATAAACATTGTTTAAGTTTGTCTCATCTAAATATAAACAAATGTGACTTCAAGGCAAGCGTTATTTATATTGTTGCAACAAGAGAATAAGGACATTTTTTTTTTTCAGCAGTAATTAAAAGAAACGCAATTAAAAATTTAATATTTAGAAAACTGAAAAAGAAAATGAAAGACGATATAAAAAAATATTTAAAAAGCGTGATTGAAATAATTTGAAATTTTTTTTTTTAAAAGAAAGTTTTTTAAAGAAAATAAACAAATTGTTGATAAATTCTACTTTTGGTTCGCAGAACAATTTTCAAAATTGGTCATTATTTTTGACAACAAATTTAATCTTACTGTCGAATCGACTTTTTAATATATTGACTTCTTTATCACATGCTTTATTGTTTAGCGAAACAAAGATATATATATTTTTTTTAATTTTTGAAGATAAACATTTACAATAGCTGTTTCACAAATTATTATTTTTTTTTTATTTTGTGAACAAATATTTATCTTACAAATTGAATCCTAACAAACATATATTGATCAACAAAAGAAAATCAATGAAGGGAAACTTTAAACACACAACAAAAATGTATTATCGCCTGCTTAAAAAGTATTAACATTTTATTAAAGAAAAAATATGATCGAAACTCAGGAAAAAAAAAAAATAAATAAAAATCTTTTAATCTCCCTCTTGTTATTTCTTCAACGAAAACCTCAGAAACCTATTTATCACTTTTAAAAACATTTTTTTCTCACTTACCTTCAAGATTAAATTTCTGCTTTTAATTGAAAATACCTTCACAAGCCAACACATAAACAGTTTAAAAATATATCCCCGAGACACACCCATAAGAATCTTTTAAAAACCGCCGAAAAGAAAGTGTGTGAGAAAAAAAAAAGGAGAAAAAAAAGGAGAAGAAAAAAAAAAAAAAATTACATCACATCTACAAACGCGAAAAATTCGATCGTTTATTCCGACCCCATGCCGTAGGCGTTCTAGGCCAAAACCGCGAAATCGTTTATTGTGAGCCAAAATTTAATTTCCCGCTCAGCCCTTGGGGGAAAATGGTTACTTCAATTTTTCTCGTCGGTCGTTGAAAGCAATCTCCGAGCTGCGATAATTGACGCGGAGAGATTAATTACGGGGGCGAAAGAGCGCTTCTTTTGCGAGGAATACATCACGGACAGGTGACGGCTTGCTTTCTGTGCGAACCGTAAACAAGCCTTGCCAAGCTCTACGACTTTTGATTTTGATCCTCAAACAAATTAGAGGTGATGTAGTTTTATTATTAGGGCAATTTGATGAAGGTATGTTCTTGAAAGTTGCGCTGTTAACTATGACACCCAGAATTTTGAAGGATAAGTCTTAATTTTAAATCATTTTCAGTAACAACAGTTAATAATGCCCCAAATTTACGAAAGTAGTCATTTTTGACAGAAAACACTTGTTTCATATTAAATTTTGTTAATTCCTTTTTATTGATTCATTAAATATATTATATATAGGGTTACCTAAAAACTGTCAGCGGCCACTCTAGTTATTTTTTTTTTTTTGGCAATAGTCTATCTCTCAAATTTTTGCTTGAATTTTCGAACATCCTATATTTAACTGTTCAGTTATAACAAAATAATTATTAATCATAATTATCAATTTATTTCTCTTATTTTACGAACAAATATTTATCTTAAGGATTGATTCATAACAAATATATATTGGGCAAATAAAGGTGTGAAACTAAACAGACAACAAACATTTATTAACCTCTGCTAAAAAAGTTCTAACATTATATTATAAAAACAAATAAATGATCGAAATTAAAAAAAAATTAAATAAATAAATACCTTTAATCCCCCTCGATATTTCTTCAAAGAAAAGCTCGGAAACCTATTTACCACTTTTAAAATCTTTTTTTTTTCACTTTCATTAAAGATTAAATTTCTGCTTTTAATTGAAATACTTTCACAAGCCAACACTTAAATAGTTTAAATATATATCCCCTCGACACACCTGTAAGAATCTATTAAAAACCGTTAAAAAGAAAGTGTGTGAGAAGAGAGAAAAAAAACCCACATTGCATCGCATCTTCAAACACGAAAATTCCGATCTTTTATTCCTACCCCCATGCCGTAGGCATTCTGGCCCAAAACCGCGAAATCGTTTATTGTGAGCCAAAATTTAATTTCCCGCTCAGTCCTTGGGGAAAATGGTTACTTCAATTTTTCTCGTCGGTCGTTGAAAGTAATCTGCGAGCTGCGATAATTGACGCGGGGAGATTAATTACGGGGCGAAAGAGCGTTTTTTTTGCGAGGAATACATAACGGACAGGTGACGGCTTGCTTTCTGTGCGAACCGTAAACAAGCCTTGCCAAGCTCTACGACTTTGATTTTTGATCCTCAAACAAATTAGAGGTGATGTAGTTTTATTATTAGGGCAATTTGATGAAGGTATGTTCTTGAAAGTTGCGCTGTTAACTATGACACCCAGAATTTTGAAGGATAAGTCTTAATTTTAAATCATTTTCAGTAACAACAGTTAATAATGCCCCAAATTTACGAAAGTAGTCATTTTTGACAGAAAACACTTGTTTCATATTAAATTTTGTTAATTCCTTTTATTGATTCATTAAATATATTATATATAGGGTTACCTAAAAACTGTCAGCGGCCACTCTAGTTATTTTTTTTTCTTTTGGCAATAGTCTATCTCTCAAATTTTTGCTTGAATTTTCGAACATCCTATATTTAACTGTTCAGTTATAACAAAATAATTATTAATCATAATTATCAATTTATTTCTCTTATTTTACGAACAAATATTTATCTTAAGGATTGATTCATAACAAATATATATTGGGCAAATAAAGGTGTGAAACTAAACAGACAACAAACATTTATTAACCTCTGCTAAAAAAAGTTCTAACATTATATTATAAAAAACAAATAAATGATCGAAATTAAAAAAAAAATTAAATAAATAAATACCTTTAATCCCCCTCGATATTTCTTCAAAGAAAAGCTCGGAAACCTATTTACCACTTTTAAAATCTTTTTTTTTTCACTTTCATTAAAGATTAAATTTCTGCTTTTAATTGAAATACTTGCACAAGCCAACACTTAAATAGTTTAAATATATATCCCCGCGACACACCTGTAAGAATCTATTAAAAACCGTTAAAAAGAAAGTGTGTGAAAAGAGAAAAAAACCCACATTGCATCGCATCTTCAAACACGAAAAATTCGATCTTTTATTCCTACCCCCGTGCCGTAGGTATTCTGGCCCAAACCGCGAAATCGTTTTTATTGTGAGCCAAAATTTAATTTCCCGCTCAGTCCTTGGGGGAAAATGGTTACTTCAATTTTTCTCGTCGGTCGTTGAAAGTAATCTGCGAGCTGCGATAATTGACGCGGGAGATTAATTACGGGGCGAAAGAGCGTTTCTTTGCGAGGAATACATTAAGGACAAGTGTCAGCCTTGCTTCCTGTGTGATGCGTAAACACGCCTCTGATGCCAAGCTCTACGACTTTTGATTTTGATCCTCAAACAAATTAGAGGTGATGTAGTTTTATTAGTAAGGCGATGTGATAAAGGTATGTTCTTGAAAGCTATGCTGTTAAGTAGGACACACAGAATTTTGAATGATCTTTCAGTCTCAATTTCAAATCAGTTTATGTAACAAGTGTTAATAAAGTGTGTACCAATATTTACACAAGAAGTCATTTTTGATAGATTACACAGGTTTCTAATCAAAATTTGTGACTTTTTATTGATTCCTAAAATATACGATTCATGACTCGTGAGAACTGTCAGTTTTCACTTTTGGCTTTTATTTTGTAGCCTGATGTTTATTTGGCTAGCTCTCTTTCGTTTGGTACCACAGGCATTAGTTTGGAATGCTGGCGGAAGTGTTGTTTGTGAATGGTTCGGAATTCACGTTAAACTGTAGGTCCCGGTCTAATTAGGCCGAAATATGCACAAAATGACCGTAGGGCTACAAACCAAACCAAACCTGCCTTTTCTTTTCGTTGGCAATACTTTGTCGCCCAAATGGTAGAGAATTCAAATCTTTTGTACATTCTGAGACACCCCTATAATTAACTGTCCAGTTATTGCAAAATATTCAAGTAATATAAGATATCTCTTAAATTATTTTAATAAAAATTAATTTTATTATTGAATTTTGTGTCATAACTGACTGAAAAAATGAATTTGTATTATTCAATTAATCAAGAAAAGTATCTAGTGTATTAAAACAATTTGCACAATTAATTGTTATTTTTGATAAGAAATTGAAACTTAAATCCTAATGGTATTTTTAATATATTGATTTCTTTGTCTTACGTTTTATTGTTTAAAACAAATTGTAGTTATTTTAAAAAGAGAAGAAAGCACACAGATTGTTGTTAGTTCCTAATTTTGGTTTGTTCAAACAATTTCAAAATTGTGCGTTATTTTTGATAACAAATTCACTTTTATCTTAGAATCACTCTTTTTAATATATTGATGTCTTTGTCATATGTTTGATTGTTTAACGAAACAAAAATAAAACTTTTAAAATTTTCTGTTAGATAAACATTTACAATAGCTGTATCTCAATTTAATTTTCTAATTTCTTTGAACAAAATGTCTATCTTAAAAATTGAATCATAATATACGATGATAAACTAAAAGAAGATCCATAGAAGGGAAACTACGTAGACAACAAACATTTATTTTCCTCTGCTTAAAAAAAGTGCTAAAATTATATTATATTATAAATTTGATCGAAATTCACAAGAACAAAAATTAAATAAATAAAATCTTTTAATTTCCCATGATATTTCCTCACAGAAAACCTCTGAAAACTATTTATCACTTTTAAAAACTTTTTTTTTCCACTTACCTTCAAGATTAAATTTCTGTTTTTAATTGAAATACTTTCAGAAGCCAACACTTAAATAGTTTAAATATATATCCCCGCGACAAACCCAAAATAGTTTTTTAAAAACCGTTGAAAAGAAAGTGTGTGTGAAGGAAGGAGAAAAAAACCACATTACATCGCATCTTCAAACACGAAAAATTCCAATCGTTTATTCCGGCCCCTATGCCGTAGGCATTCTAGACCAAAACCGCGAAATCGTATAATGTGTGCCAAAACTTAATTTCCCGCTCAGTCCTTGGGGGAAAATGGTTACTTAATTTTTTCTCGTCGGTCGTTGAAAGTAATCTCCGAGCTGCGATAATTGACGCGGAGAGATTAATTACGGGACGAAAGAGCGTTTCTTTTGCGAGAAATACATCACGGACAAGCGGCGACTTTCTTCCTGCGCGAACCGTAAACATGCCTGTAATACCAAGACTATCTATGACTTTTGGTTTTGTTCCTCAAACAAATTAGAGGTGATGTGTTTTTATTAGTGGGGCGAGGTGGTGAAGAGTTCTTGAAAGATCCTATGATAACTATGACAGCCAGACTATTGAATAAGTCCTAAATTCCTAATTTCAAATCACTAAGTCCTAATTTCAAATCATTTTAAGTCGCAATAGTTAATATCCACTTCCAAAATTTACGCAAGGAATAATTTTTGTCAGAAAACATGGGTTTCTTATTAAAATATATATATATATATATATATTTTTGTTGATACATAAAATATACTTCACAGGATTATGTAAGAACTGCCATCTCTCATTCTTGTATTTTTCCGTCTGTTCGCAATACTTTAAAGCGCAAATGGCGTAGAATTCAAATCTTATGGGAATTTTGAGAAATAGCGTTATTGTAAGCGATGCTGTTAATTATGCCACCCAGAATTTTGAATGATTTTTCAGTTCTGATTTCAAATCACTTTAAGTAACAAGAGTTAATAACGTCGCAAAATTTACGGAAGAATCATTTTTGATAGAAATCTCTAAACATAGATCACTGCTTTCTGATTAAATTCTGGATTTTTTTTTATTGATTTATAAAATATTTTATATAGTGTTACTTAAGAGCTGTCAGCTGCCACTCAAATATATTTTTTCTTCGTTGGCAACACTTTATCTCACAAATGACGCAGAATTAATAATGGAGGTGAATTGTGAGACATCCTATATTTAATCTCCCACTTATAAAAAATTTTAACACTTTTTTTAAGCAGAGAATAATAAATGTTTGTTGTCTGTTTTGTTTCACTTCTTCAGTTGATCAATATAGGTTTGTTATGATTTAATTTTAAAGATAAATATTTGTTCACAAAAAAGAAATAAATTGTGATGCAGCTATTGTAAATGTTTATCCACAAAAAAACTAATAAATAAATTTTAATTTTTTGTTTTAAATAACAAAACATATGACAAAGATATCAACATAGTAAAAAAATATAATAATAATAAACGATTCTAAGATAAAGGTGAATTTCTTATCAAAAATAAAGATTCATATTGTAAATTGTTTTAACAAACTAAATACTTTCATTAATTCATTCTATAATGAAATTCATTTCAACAATCAATTATGGCAAAGTGATCTATAAAATTACTTTCTTCAATTTTATTAAAATAATTTGAGAGATATATATTATTTGAATATTTTGCTATAACTGGACAGTTAGTTAAGGGTGTCAGAAAATTCAAGAATTTGAATTCTGAGCCATTTGTGCGATAAATAGGGTCCAATGAATAAACGCAAAAAAGAAAAAATGACAACTGACAGTTCTTATAGTATATTTTATGAATCATTAAAAAGAAATTCACAGATTTTAATTAGAAAACCGTGTTTTCTATGAAAATGACTTCTTGTGTAAATTTTGGGACACCCTTTATTAACACTTATTACCTAAAATGATTCGAAAATTAGACTGGAAGATCATCAAAAATTCTGGATGTCATACTTAGCACCGTATCTTTCAAGAACCCTCTTTCATCACATTGCCCTACTAATAAAACTACATAACCTCTAATTTGTCTGACGATCAAAATCAAAAGTCGTAGAGTTGGTGTCACAGGAGTGTTTACGGTTCGCACAGGAATCAAGCCGTCGCTGGTCCGTAATGTATTCCTCGCAAATGAAACACTCTTTCGCCCCCTAATTAATCTCCCCAAGTCAATTATCGCAGCTCGGAGATTACTTTCAACGACTGACGAGAAAAATTGAAGTAACCATTTACCCCCAAGGACTGAGCGGGAAATTAAATTTCGGCTCACAATAAACGATTTCGAAGTTTTGGCCTAGAATGCCTACGGCATAGGGGTCGGAATAAACGATCGGAATTTTTCGTGTTTGAAGATGCGATGTATTCTTTTTTTTTTTTTTTTTTTTTTGCCTTCACATTCTTTTCAGCGGTTTTTAAAAGATTCTCAGATGTGTGACGTGGGGATACATATTTAAACTATTAAAGTCTTAGCTCCTGAAAGTATTTCAATTAAAAGTAGAAATTTTATCTCAGAAGTAAGTGAAAAATTTTTTAAAAGAGCTTTTCTTTGAAGAAATATCGAGGGGGATTAAAAGCTCTTATTTATTTATTTATTTTATACGAATTTCGATCATATTTTTTTCTATAATAAAATGCAAACAATTTTAAGCAGAAGATAATAAATGTTTGTTGTCTGTTTAGTTCTACTTCTATAGTTGATCAACATATATTAGATATTATTAAATTTTTAAGATAAATATTTGATCAAAAAATAAGAAAATAATTTGAGATACATCTATTGTAAATTTTTATCTGCAAAATTTATTATTTTTTTATGTTAAACAATAAAAAGAATTGACGAAGACATCAACCTATTAAATAAAAAAAGCGATTCGAAGGTAAAAGTGAAATTGTTTCCAAAAAAAAACCGAAACATTTTTGAAATTGCTTTGATAAACCAAAAATTAGAACTATCAACAATCTGTTAATTGTATTCTCTTAAAAATTACTACAATTTGATTTAAACATATGACAAAATGAAATCAATATATATATATATATAAAACGATTGGAAGAAAAAAGTGAATTTGTTATCAAAAGTAACGATCCAACTTTTACAAATTGATCGTTAGCAATTTTACAAAAATTGCTTTAATAAACTAGATACTTTTCTTAAGTAATTCATTAATACAAATTCATTTCTTTAGTCAGTTATGATAAAAATATTCAATATTAAAATTAATTTTTATTAAATAATTTGAGAAATATCATATATTATTTAAATAATCTGTCTTAACTGAGCTGTTAAATATAGCGTGCTTCAAAATTCAGCACCATTATGAATTCTGCATTATTTGTGCGATAAAGTGTTGCCAACGAAGAAAAAAAAATCAAGAGTGATAGATGACAGTCGTTACGTAACCCTATATGATATATGTTATGAATCAATCAAGAACATTCACAAAATTTAATTAGAAACCTGTGTTCACTGTCAAAATTGATTTCTTGAGTAAATTTTGGGACATTATTAACTCTTGTTACTTAAAATGATTTGAAATTAGAACAGAAAAAGATCTTTCAAAATTTTCTGTGTCATAGTTAACAGCGCAACTTACAAGAACCCTACTTCATCTTATAGCCCTACTAATAAAACTACATCACCTCTAAATTGTTTGAGGATCACAATCAAAACTCGTAGAGCTTGACATTACAAGGCGTGTTTACGGTTCGCACAGGAAGGAAGCCGCCGCTTGTCCGTGATGCATTCCTTTGCAAAAGAAACGCTCTTTCGCCCCGTAATTAATCTCCCGCGTCAATTATCGCAGCTCGGAGATTACTTTCAACGACCGACGAGAAAAATTGAAGTAACCATTTTCCCCCAAGGACTGAGCGGGAAATTAAATTTTGCCTCATAATAAACGATTTCGCGGTTTTGGCCTAGAACGCCTACGGCATAGGGGTCGGAATAAACGATCGGAATTTTTCCGTGTTTGAAGATGCGATGTAATGTATTTTTTTTTTTTCTCCTCCCTTCACACACACACTTTCTTTTCAACGGTTTTTAAAAGATTCTTAGAGGTGTGTCGCGGGATATATATTTAAACTATTTAAGTGTTGGCTTGTGAAAGTATTTCAATTAAAGGCAGAAATTTAATCTTGAAGCTAAGTGTGAAAAAAAAAAAAAGTTTTTAAAAGTAGTAAATAGGTTTCTGAGGTTTTCGTTGAAGAAATATGCAGGCGTATTAAAAAACTTTTATTTATATAATTTTTTTTCCTGATTTTCTGTCATAATTTTTTTCTATGATAAAATATTTAAATAATGTAAAATGTATCTTAATTTATTTTAATAAAAATAATTGGAATATTGAATATTTTGTCATAACTGACTGAAGAAATGAATTTTTATTATTGAATTAATTAAGTGAAGTGTCTAGTTTGTTAAAACAATTTGCAAAATATATCGTTTCTTTTCATAACGAATGCATATTTATCTTCGAGTCGTTTTTTTTTTTTAGTATGTTATTTCTTTGTCGTTTTTTTAGTTTAAGGATATAAAAATGAACTTAAACAATAATAATAATAATAATAAATATTCCTTATAAATAATAAAAAATAAACCAAACTGATACAAACTTGATGCTATTAAAATACAGGTCCCTTGAAATGTATCTGGCAAAAATGTACAGTTAAGTATAGGTGACTGTCATCAGCAGATTTTATAATGCAATACGTGGGCAGATATGGGCAGTACGAATATGGATGAATATGTAATAAATAGGTAAGTAATGAAAAGGAATAAACATTTCAGTGATTATTTTTTTAATTTATTGCTCTAAAGATCTAAAACGAACAGTAATTGGAGATTCACACTAGTAAAGCCGGGTTCACACGAAGACGGCGTCAGGAGTTGGGCATTATGGTTTGTGATTGGTCAACGCTTTATGCCTCACTGCTATACGTTTTGGTGTTCAATCCGATGTAAAAGCATGAATAGGTGTACATTAGTAAAAATATGACATGTTAAGTATCTTTCTACAAAATATCTTGCTGGAACTTTTAAGTATTTTAACATACTGTATGCACAAAAATTTGGTTCCAGCACAATAGATTTCCATCTCACATTATCAGGAATTCTACTTAAGACTTTCACATTGGGAGGACGTGTTCCTTAGTTACAACGATCACTAGATTTCACATGTTTGGGGGTCTCGATTTGGGTAGTTTAGCTCCTCAACATTAAAATGCTGTTGAACTTCTAACTCCTGAAAATTAAAAATTTAAATTTATAGGTGTTTAAAAGTGTAGTTATTACTCTGTTCGAATAATGAGAATGAGAATGACATTGGAATTCTTACCGTGGAATCATTTTTATTTTTCATATTTCAGTAATCTGTTTCGATGAGAGAGCCTTAGCACCAAAACATTGTCTACTTCTAATATGCATCACTAAATGGATTAATTTATAATAATGTTATGGATTATGTTATTTATTATGTTATGTTGTTGTTTTTATCCCACTTGGTTGACTGCAGCATCTAGATCAAGTCCACCAACCCGATTAAACCAAAGAATCATGATATAGTATAAAAAAAAATGCAGCTTCTTTTTTGTCCTTGGCATTTGCAGGCAGAAAGACATGGTCATCCAGAGGGAGAAGTATGACTTTACCCCACTAGGTTATACCTCCTGGTACTGGGTATCCATTTTATTTGCCTTTTACGACGTGTAGAGGCTACAGTGCGGCTATTCTAATACAGACACACAAGGGCATTATGTTATGTTTTTTATGCTGTTATATATTATGCTACAAATTTTTATTACGTTTTGTATTAGGCTATATATTTTGTATGTATGCATTATGCTAAAACATTTTAAGATATTATGCATTGGGCAATATATTCTATGTCGTGTTTTATTTTTTTAAAGATAGCATTTTAAATTTTAAATTTTTTTTTTTTTTTTTATTTTCAATGTTTAGTTTTCGCTATTTAATAAATTCACACAAAAATATTTCACATAAAAAATTTATTCTACATACTACTTAAAAATCTTTGAATTCCTGAAATTTCTTTTCATTTCTGAAAGCAAATACATGTTTTGAATAATTTTCTTTAAATAAACAAATCGAAAATTATATTTAAATATTTTATTTGGTATTTGAGCCAACAGCGTAAAGCATAAAATTTTTTAAAAAGCCTTTTAACCAAATAAATTTTATTTTTGCACATTTTATTCTTATTAAATTTAAATATGTAACATATTCTACCATTTTTTTACATTTTATTCTAGTAGATTTATTTTTTACAATGACTTATTTTGAATTTTCAGTTTAAATTCTTGATAAAAATAAGTCTTTTATTAATGCTACAAATCAATAAAATAACTATCAAAGATAAAAATTTCGTTTTAAATTTCAAAATTTAAATATATTTTATCGTTATTTATATTATGTACAAGTTAAAATGTATGTTTTGTGTATATTCTTATAATACAGATATATTTTAAGCATCATTTATTTGAACGAAATACACTCATGTCCATAAATTAAGGATAATTCAGAATCACACAGAAATTGAACTCTAAAATAAAAATTTCACCTGTAGAATTATCACACACATCTTCAAGAAGAATATGCAAATTACAGAAAACCACCAGATGGCGCGGATAGTACGTCACAACGACGAGTGTAAGAGAGGGGGTATATAAGGAATGGTGGCAAAGAAGTAAAATTGTTCACAAGCGCTTTAAAAGCTTTTCAGTGCAATAACCGCATAGTTATGGCACAAAGGAAGCATTTGGATGATTTTTTACGTGGTAAAATTATCGGACAACTGGAATGGGGACGTACCCAGCTGGAAGTATCCGAGGAACTTGGAATCGCCCAGAGTGGCATCTCCAGGCTTTGGCAACGATTCCAAGATGATGGTAATGGGAGTAGATGTTTCAGCACAGGTCGCCCCCGAGTTACAACGCCGAATGAGGACCGCTATTTAGCAGTTACTTCCAAAAGAAACAGACGGAGCACAGCATCAGACCTGTCTCGTCATCTCTCTTCAGCTACCGGTACGATAGTTTCAAGGCAGACCGTGTACAGACGCTTAGGGCACATTGGTCTATATGCTCGGTATCAGATATGTTCTCTTGCAACTTACTAGCCCAGAGCGGCATCTCCAGCTCGCCCCCTGAGTTACAACGCCGAATGAGGACCGCTGGTTACTCATGTTAATGGTCTATATGCTCGTAGCCTATCAGTTCTACTTACAGCAACTTACTGTCACCTGCGATTAACCTGGAGTAGAGAGCATGCATTGTGGACACCGCAACAGTGGTCTTGTGTGATGTTTTTAGTTTGCAGTCTGATTCTCGCCGGACTTTCATATGGAGAGCTCCAGGTACCCGTTACCACCAAGAGAACGTAATTGAACGACACTGTTACGGTGGTGCAGGATGGCTCGTTTGGGGAGGAATTATTCTTGGTTCCAGAACTGACCTGCATGTTCAGATTGTAACGATGACAGGCCACATCTATCGGGATGTCATTCTGGAACAACATGTACGTTTGTTCGGGTGCTGAATTTCTGTTTATGGATGACAACGCCCGTCCTCATCGTGTAAACATTGTAGACGAATGCCTTCGATTGGAGGATATCACATGTATGGATTGGCCAGCATACTCACCGGACTTGAATCCAATAGAGCATGTGTGGGATATGCTTGGCCGACGAAATGCAGCCCATCAACCCCCTCCCACCTGTCAACCGGAACTTCGAAGGGCATTGCTTGATGAGTAGTGTAATATTCCCCAAGATCAGATTGATAATTTGATACTCATCATGCCTAGGCGTTGTAAGGCCTGTATTGCATCGTCCGGGAGACATACTCCATATTAACCATCATACTAACCTTGTTATACTGTTTTTTGTAAATAGGTTCTTTTTTGAAATTTGCTCCAGGGGAGGAAAAATCGCAATTTTTATTAATTATGTCAAACATATAGCATCTTTTTTGCTCTTTACCTTTTGTTTAATAAATAGACTTTACAAATAAGTCAAATTTGTTTTGCTTCTGTCTCTTTCTTTGACTGAACTTCATTATCCTTAATTTATGGACATGAGTGTACTTTTGCTTAAAAGTTCTTATAAATTAAAATTTTGTCCATTGTTTCTTTGTTTCTTGTAAATATTTGTGGGAATAGCTCCATAGTTTATATACAGTCGCTCATACATGTAGGTTTTTTTAAACTTTTATCATGATAACAAAAAAATGAAAAGTACTAAATTCCTATCTCTTATTTAACAAGTAATTGGTTAATGTACATATATAAATGTATCAGTATATATAAATGAATATATATGTATATATAATTGTATATCTATATATATATATATATATGAATTAACTATTTTTTATTTGAATTGATGAAACCAATATTATATTAATCTGTTAATATCACAGAGATCACATAAAATAGAGATCAAGTATAGGGTTTTCAATTTAGATTTCAACATTTAAATATATTTTATTATTATTTATTTTATCTATGAGTAAAAATATATATTTCGTATATATATTTCTATAATAAGGATATACTTTATGCATCATTTATTTCAACACGATTCTTTTGCTTAAAGGTTCATATAAGTTGAAATTATATCTATTATTTTAATGTTTCTTGTATATATTCATGAGAACAGCTGTAGTTTAAATTCAATCCCTCAATTATATGCAGATGCTTTTTAAATTTTATCATGATCCAAGAAATAAAATGTGCTAAATTGTTATCTCCTATTTAACAAGTAATTAGCCAATATATTATCCGTATTTATAAATGAATTAACTATATTTTTATTTGAACTGAAGAAGCTAATATTATATTTTTCTGTTAATATCCTTCGTAATAATAAATTCTAATCAAGTAACATTTTATGTGTTTTCTTTACAATGTCTGCCCTCATAAAGCAACATTAATAGACAAAATTGTTGGGGAGTTTCAAAATAGTGCAAAACTAATCTGGAATTGTCATTTAAGCTCGAAATACTTATGAATCGTATTTAAACTGTTTATTTTTATACTTTTTTTATAAATATCCGAAGTAATTAGCAATGCTAAAGTGAAATTCATATGTTTTACTATACGATCAAATAAATTTATTTTGAAAAATTTGCTTAATGCATTTTCGGAACATAACATAATACTTCTGCTATTTCACTATTTTTTTGCTAAACTAAATTAACGTAATTACATTATTACTTTCCCTTTGCTATAGAATATCTGTTTATAAAAATTTTCATTTTACCGCAAGTCAAAGTAACAATACATTTTAATATGAATAAAAACTTTTTCTCCTCAATTATTTAATTATAATAAAACATTTGCTGATAATGAATAAAATTAATTAACATATTGCATAATTAATAACATATTTGTTTGATGTTCTATTTCTATTTATTGAAGCACTAAAAAAAGTATAAAGTAATCCTTTGTTGAGTCACATTACTGAAATTTAAAATATGATTGTATAAACTTATTCGAAACAACTATTTAATGTGTTATCAGAACATAAATTACAATCTTTGATATTTCACTTCAAAGCAAACAAAAAATAACATATTTAAGGTAAGTTTGCTTTCATAAAATTTCTTTATTGCTTCATATTTTATTTTTCTAATAATAACAATGATATGATAATTGGCAAAGTATAATTGTGTTAAAATATTTTACGTTTTTAAATATTTATAAAAAAAAAAATGCAAGTTAGAAGAGCATGCAATTTTCTGTGCTCTTACATTAATAGAAATATGATAAGAAGCACAATTTTTCTTATTCTAATAAGAACAATTATATAATAATTATCAAAATATAATTCTACTGAGAAATTTTGTTTAATGCATTGCATGTTGTTCTGTATAATGCATTGCTATTGTATTGCTTAATACATTATTATTGTTTTGTTTAATGCATTGTTATTGTTTGTTTGATGCATTGTTATTGTTTTGTTTAATACATTGTTATAGTTTTGTTTAATATATTGTTATTTTTGTTTAATATATTGTTTTGTTTAAAACATTGTTATTGTTTTGTTTAATACATTGTTGTGAAACAATTGTGTAATGCATTTTCTAAATATAAAGTATGATATTTATGAAATTGTGTTTAATGCATTGTTGTTGTTTTGTTTAATGTATTGTTGCGTAACAATTGCTCAATGCCTTTTCTAAATATAAAATAAAATCTTTTGATATTTATGAAATTGTGTTTAATGCATTGTTGTTGTTGTTTTTCATGCATTGTTTGAAACAATTGTTGAATGCATTTTCTGAATATAAAGTAAACTGTTTGATATTTCACTGCATTTTTAGTAAACAAAAAAAGCTTTCAGAAAATTTATTTTATTGCATCAAATTTTATTTTTCTAAAAATAACAATGACACGATAATTCGTAGAATATAACTGCATTACCAAATTTTACGATTTAAAATATTTATAAAAATATATCAAATGCAAGTTAAAAAAAGTATGCAATTTTCTATGCTCTTATATTAATGTAAATATGATGAGAGACACAGCATTCTTTTTATCGTCTGACGAATGATTCGAAGATGAGCAAGACTATTCGAATACGTTCTACGTCGAAGCACAAAAGGAATAAAAAATAAAAAAGTAATAATCTCGAAGCAGACAGTTGGAAGAATGGGCTAATAAATAGGTTCGGAATTTATTATTCAATCCGATTCAGCAAAACCAGTAACTTCTTCCCGGGGGTGGGTAGAAATGTGTCTTCAAGAAAATGAATTTGAAACTGAAAATGATTTCTTCACTGATGAAAGGAAAGTAGAAGAAATATATATATATATATATGTACACAGAGAAAGGGGAAAGATGTATCGCCAGGTTTTCTTTTACTGCTGTTTTGGAAAATCATTTCTGGGGGAAAGGGAATCGTCCGTGCATTGGAATGTGGTATTTTTCCTTCTAAACGCCTTTACTTCAGCTCACCTGTGTGAAACTCAATTCCGAGTCGTCTTTTAGAATTTCAATTTCTTTTTCTCTTGATTGGTTTTTGGCGGTTTCTGAGACCACGAACATTTATTCTGGAAATTTTTGTCCAACATTTATTGCCTCCAGGTGATCTCCAAACTGTTTACAAACTTTTTATATTAATGTATTCATTGATAAATAAACTTTTGAAGAAAAAAATACAATTATTTAAATTAAGATGAGAAAGTAGAGTTGACAACTGTTTGAAACCTTAAAAATATATGTATATGTTTTCTGTTAAACATTTTTTTTTTTTTTTTATAAAAAGAAATTCTGTTAATCTAAATGGTTTTTTTGCAACATTTAATTTGGATATAATAGATCTAATATCTTTTTTTTTCTATTCGTGGTCATGCCAGCGTGCCTACTAGAGAATTCAGGTACAAATCCGCTAGAGACATTCATTCTTCATGAAGTCTGCAAATCAGTAGATACGGTTTTATTGATACGAGATACGAAAAGCACGGATGAAGAATGATGACAACATTCTTCATGGAATGTGACAGTACATAACGCTTCTCGTATCTATAGGCTTCATGAATGGAGTTTTCCATACGATTTTAAAAATTGGGGCAATTACATCTAAACTTTTGAAATGCAATATTTAATCTTCATCACATAATAGTGGATTATTCGTGGCATACATGAATAGAACGAATGAATAGAAAAAGTGCAAGTTAAAAAAGTATACAATTTTCTATCCTCTTATACTAACGTACATATGATGAGAGACACGAATTTTATTTTTCTAATAAGTTGATAATGATAAGAATGATATAATAATTGGTACAGTATAATCGTATTATGAAATTTTACTTTTTAAAAATATTTGTAAAAAAACAAATGCGATTTAAAAAAAGTATGCATTTAAAATTTTATATTTTAAAATATTTATAAAAAAATAAATGCAAATTAAAAAATATGTAATTTTCTGTGTTTGTATATTAATGTTAATATGTAGAATGTAATATTTCATAATACAATAATCAGAACAATGGTATAATAATTGGTAGAGTAAAACTGTATTACGAAATTTACATTTTAAAATATATATATAAAAAAACCAAATGCAAGTTAAAGAAAAGTCTGCAATTTTCTTTACTCTTACATTAATGTAAATATGATGAGAGACACAGCATTCTTTTTATCGTCTGACGAATGATTCGAAGATGAGCAAAACTATTCGAATACGTTCTACGGCGAAACACAAAAGGAATAAAAAATAAAAAAGTAATAATCTCGAAGCAGACAGTTGGAAGAATGGGCTAATAAATAGGTTCGGAATTTATTATTCAATCCGATTCAGCAAAACAAGTAACTTTCTCCAGGGGTGGGAAGAAATGTGTCTTCAAGAAAATGAATTTGAAACTGAAAATGATTTCTTCACTGATGAAAGGAAAGTAGAAGAAATGTATATATATATATATATATATGTACATATATATAAATATATGTACACACAGAGAAAGGGAAAGATGTATCGCCAGGTTTTCTTTTACTGCTGTTTTAAAAATCATTTCTGGGGGAAAGGGAATCGTCCGGGCATTGAATGCGGTATTTTTCCTTCTAAACGCCTTTACTTCAGCTCACCTGTGTGAAACGCAATTCCGAGTCGTCTTTTAGAAGTTATATTTCTTTTTCATCTTGATTGGTTTTTGGCGGTTTCTGAGCCCACGAACACTTATTCTGAAAATTTCTGCCCAACATTTATTGCCTTCAGGTGATCTCAAAACTGTTTACAGACTTTTTATATTAATGTATTCATTGGTAAATAAAGTTTGGGGGAAAAATACAATTATTTAAATTAAGATTGGAAAGTTGAGTTGAAAACTATTTGAAACTTTAAAGATATTTATGTGTTCTATTAAGCAACGTTTTTTTAAATAAAGAAATTCTGTTTGCCTAAATGTTTTTTTTTTGCAACATTGAATTTGGATATATTAGTTCTGATACCTTTTTTTTCTCTATTCGTGATCATGCCAGTATGCCTATTAGAGAGTTCAGGTTCAAATCCTGTAAAGACATTCATTGCAATCAGTCTTGATGAACAGTGTGACAACGTGCATAAAGCGTCTCGTATCAATCGGCTGCCTGGAGGGAGGTTTTTTCCATACGATATTAAAATGGTTGAATATATTCTGTACTCTTATATTAATGTAAATATGATAAGTATAGGAAGTATGCAATTTTCTGTGCTCTTATATTATTATAAATATGGTGAAAGACACAAATTTTATTTTACTGATAAAAACAATAATATAATAATTCGTAGAATATAACTGTATTATGAAATTTTAAGTTTTAAAATATTTATAAAAAACAAAATCAAATGCAAGTTGAAAAAAAGTCTGCAATTTTCTTTACTCTTACATTAATGTAAATATGATGAGAGACACAGCATTCTTTTTATCGTCTGACGAATGATTCGAAGATGAGCAAAACTATTCGAATACGTTCTACGTCGAAGCACAAAAGGAATAAAAAATAAAAAAGTAATAATCTCGAAGCAGACAGTTGGAAGAATGGGCTAATAAATAGGTTCGGAATTTATTATTCAATCCGATTCAGCAAAAACCAGTAACTTCTTCCCGGGGTGGGTAGAAATGTGTCTTCAAGAAAATGAATTTGAAACTGAAAATGATTTTTTCACTGATGAAAGGAAAGTAGAAGAAATATATATATATATATATATATGTACACAGAGAAAGGGAAAGATGTATCGCCAGGTTTTCTTTTACTGCTGTTTTGGAAAATCATTTCTGCGGAAGGGGAATCGTCCGGGCATTGGAATGCGGTATTTTTCCTTCTAAACGCCTTTATTTCAGCTCACCTGTGTGAAACTCGATTCCGAGTCGTCTTTTAGAATTTCAATTTCTTTTTCTCTTGATTGGTATTTGGCGGTTTCTGAGTCCCACGATTATTCTGGAAATTTCAGCCCAACATTTATTGCCTCCAGGAGATCTCCAAACTGTTTACAGACTTTTTATATTAATGTGTTCATTGATAAATAAACTTTTGGAAAAAAAAAAATACAATTATTTAAATTAAGATGTGAAAGTAGAGTTGTGAACTATTTGAAACTTTAAAAATATATATGTGTTCTATTAAATCACTTTTTTATAGAAAAATATATTATCATAAATATTTTTTTAAACGCTTAATTTGGATACATTAGTTACAATAACTATTTTGAGAACTATTTGAAACTTTTAAGATATATATTATGTTCTATTAAATAACTTAAAAAAGTTGCTACTATTGTTGTTTTTTCAACTTGTCTTTTCAGCACTTGAATTGGATATATTAGTTCCAATAACTTTGTGAATAAAATTTCATATAAAACCGAATAAAAAAGGTAATAATTAATATAAAGAATAATAGATTTTTTTGTAAATTTTTATTATGCAAATAATAATTTATTCATTACAACTTTCCTTCATTTCATAATTATGCAAAAAAAATTTTCTTAAATATTTCAAAAGGCGTTCAGTAAAAATGAATCTTTTTCGTAACACATTAGTATAAAAAGGAAAGACCAGCTAAAATTCCATTTTTCATACCAACTCGGCATGTATTATTAACAACTTATTTATTTTAGATTTAAAAATACATATTTTGAACAAAATAGATTTCAAAGTAATGGATTACATCATTAGACGGCAGATTCATTAAAAAAATTGTCCTACAGATGATAATTTTTTGTTATGCTAAAACAAATAAAAATACAAACATTCATTCATAAATATATAATTTAGTTAGCATATATTTTATTTATTATTATTATTTAAAAATTCATAATCGTGAATAAAATTGCATTTAAACTTGAATAAAAAAGCAATAATTAATATAAAGGATAAGAGATTTGTTTTATATATTTTTAGTTTAAAATAATAATTTATTAATCATAACTTTTGTTTACATAACTATGCAAAAATATTTTCTTAAATATCTTAAAAGACGTTAAATAAGAAGGGATTTTTTTTTGCTACCCATTAGTATAAAAACCGGCTAAAGTTCCATTATTCACACCAACTCGGTATGTATTATTCACTATTATTATTTATGTGAATAAAATTTCATCTAAACCTGAATAAAAGGTAGTAATTAATACTAAAGATAATAGATTTTTTATATATTTTAGTTTAAAACTAATATTTTATTCATCATTACTTTATAATAAATATATTTAAGATATATTTTAATTGATTATTATCATTTAAACATTCATTATTTATGAGTGTGAACGAAATTTACTTTACTTTCAAATAATTAATATAAATAATAATAGTTTTTTTACATATTTTTAGATTAAAACAAATAATTTATTCACCATTACTTTCTGTAATTAGAAAGTCTTTCAAAAATATATGTTTAGCAAAAGGAATCTTTTTTCGTAACACATTAGTAAAAAAAAATGGCTAAAAGTTCCATTATTCACACTAGCTCGGTATGTATTATTCACAACTTATTTATTTTAGCTTTAAAAATACATATTTCGAGCAAAATAGACTCCAGAGCAGCGGACTACATCATTAGACAGCCAACAGACAACCCAACGCTCCAAACAAGTTCCCAGATACTACTCTGTCTTCATCACATGCTGTCAACATCAACTAAAATTTTTAAAGTTATTCCCTGGTGGTTTCCAATAGTTTTCGCCATGTTTTTTTTATTCTCGAGCCTTTCACGAGGAAGTTTTTAAAAGTAAAATTCATTAATGACTTTTATTTACCATCCATGACTGAAAAAGTAAAATAAATTGTTTCATTCCATATTTTTCTTACTTTTGTCAAATATATTTTTTAAGTCTTATAACTTTTTTTCCCCACCTCGCTTTTGTATTCTTTTGTGATGGAATAATGAAAATAAAATAAAATACTTTGTAAGCCTGGTGTGTGTTTGAAATGTTTCCTGTTGAATTAAAAGTGAATAGAATTTTGAAAATTATTTTTAAAAGATTAAATTTATTAGAGAAATGGATTATTTTCAATCGTAGAATAAAACGTAATGCACAATTTTCTAGTTTATTATACAATAAAAAAAATTCAAATCAAAAATACTTAATAAAGTTTAAAAATCACTTCTTTTAAGAATACACTTTTTTTAAAAAAAATCCATTAGGTTTTTAAAAACAAATTAACGTAAACTTTTATCTGTTTAAACAAATTTTTTTGTCTATTAAGGGAATTTGTTTATCTTATATTTAAATCTTAAAATATTATATGTGAGAATAATATAAATATATGAAGAATGATATATGAAGATATATATAGGAAAATAATAAGAATGATATATGGAAGAATAATATAAAAATTAAACTTTTTAATTAATAAATCAAGATTTGTTTGAAGGTTTTAAAAATAATTTTACAGCAATAGTTTATTTATTTTACATTGAAATTCTTCTTCGTGTAAATATAAAAGAAAAAAAAAAACTTCTATCAACAAGCAATGTTATGTAGATCTATATATATTTTGACCCTGATATGTATGGCCAAATTTTCATTGAATGTAACTTATTTATTTGTGAAAAATTATTCAATTTATGATAGTTTAATATCTGCCTATTGTAATCTAATTTCTTTGCAAATTATCAGGACTTTAGTAAATAGATTTGATTTTGATTCAATCTATTTTAATTTCTAAAATGTAAAAATATATATTTGGAAGTTATTTAGAATGTTATACTTGTAGATAGCATTAAATGATTTTCTTAGGTGCAAAGCAATCATGCAATAAAAGTTTAAATATGAATTAAATTATTGATTATGAATTTGATTGTATAATATAGGAGTAACTTTAACTAACTTGTTGTTGTTTCTTATCCCATTTGGTCGACAGTAACATCTAGACTAAGTCCGTGAACCCTTGTGTTCCCATGAAAAGAAGGAAAGGGGCAGCTTCTGTTGTGCTAGTGCACAAGTAGGTAGAAGTCTGACTTGGCTCCGTGTCGATGATGGAGGGCAGTGATTTTCAGAAGAAATTTTAGTTGAACTATCCCGCATTTGAGTATCGTTTGGGAGAAAACCCGAAAAACTCGCACCATGTAGTCCAACTCACGAGTCAAAATGCTAAACATCTCAAAAGCAATTGAGTTTCCTCGTTTTTAGAAAAAGTGCCTACTTCATAGTCGCCATCGAATAGAACTTTCGCCCTAATGCTCACCAACGACGCACGTTTCCACTGGGCCAAGAGTCGGGCTTAATTAATTTAAAATTATTAACGAAATTTTTAGTTATGGTTTTTTTTCCTTAACTTAAACATTTTTTTTAAATATCTAATATTAATTTGATGTAATTGAATTTTATTTTTACCATCAATTTTCTATACGATTTCATTTAATTTTTATATCATAATAGTATATTTTTATCATCATCATCCTCATCAGTGGCGCAACATCCCTATGGTGGGCCAAGGCTGTCTGCCTGCTGGCAGATTTTTAAACATGAGATGTTTTCTTTGACGGTGTTGTCAGCATTAAGCTCGACACTCTGCAATCATATTAGACCGGAACGCAAGATTTAAAGTGGATTCAAAACCACTACAAACATACATAACACCGCTGGGACTCGAACCTGAAACCTGTATTACCGAGCGCCAGTGAGCTAGTCAATCAACCATCTTTTTGTAATATAACAGTAACTGTTGTATAACAGCAGTGCCAAAATAATTTTTTCATCAATTATACCCAAATGTTTCAGTTAATATCCTTTAATCCTCAATATCGCTTAATTCCAAATCATTTAATCAGTTCTATTTAATCTCCTATTTAATCCCTGTCCCAATGAATTACATTAATTTAAAAAAAAATAATTCAATTTTAAAATTCCTTGATTTATGTTGATAATCAACTTAAAGTCTTACTTTTTATGCAGCCTAAAATGGTATTTCATTTATACTTTTTAAATTTCTACTTACTTAATTTTCCCCATTGTTGTCGGTACCAAAAATAAATTTATAACTTTTATTTAAAGTTTGCTTTCCTTAAAATGGTAAAAAAAGTGCATTTTCAAATAAACGTAGAGGTATAGTCATAAAAAAAAAAAAAAAAAAAAAAAAAACTTTCAGAGGAGTTTACTTTCGACAGGCAACGAAGGAAACAGTGACTTTTTTTTTTTTTCCCTCATAAATCAAGTGATCTCAAGCTTTGGGGAAAAAACAACGAAATTTTATTTGTTCACTATTTTTTCTTTGCTTCAAATTTACGGAAACGATATTCAGTTCGTTCCAAACGAGCAAGAAAACATTCATGCGTCTGTTCAGTAAAGTGAACAACAGTTTACAGAATTCTTTTATTTAGAATAATTTTTTTATATAAATAAATAAAAAAGAAAGAATATTTTACCATCCCAAACTAAAATGTTTGCTCATTCTGAAAAAAAAAAAAAGTTACAAATGTACCGGTAGTAAGACCTTTCTTGGATTAATTTACATCGAGTTATTTGTATGAAACTCTTAAAAAGGAAAGAGCTATTTACTTAGGCTAGCTATTAGATGATTTATTATTAAGCATCAATTACTTTGCTGTAGTCATTTCTCTTTTCTCTTATAGATTGGCTACATTGTGTTTAAATAAGTGAAATTTATATTTGGCATTAGCATATTGTAATATGAAGCAATAAATAAAGTGCAAAGTTTCTTTTAAATAAACAAGGTCCATAAACATTGTAACTTTTTGTTCTTAAAATTATTGTACTCTCTCATTTCTTATTAAATTACTGGTCTCCTCCTTAAATTCTTTACTAATTTATGAGTTAAATCAAGAAAATAATTTTAAAATAAAGATTATCGAAGAGATCTGATGGAGATTGTGTTTTACAACTAAGAGATCTCAATCCGATATTTAATTAACAAAGACTAAGAAAAGGTTATAAAACCAATGAATCCATGGGACAAAACATTATTCTGTTGTTCTTGATGAGAGGACAGAAAGGATGGTTAATATCCAGATAACACAACTTGAATTCAACATTGTCATAGAATAGTGTGGATTCATTGAAAGTCTTCCCCTGATGTACCCTAGAGGTGCATCTGGTACATATCTAACAATCTAATGATAAATGAAATAAAGTTAAAGTAATCAAAATTGGATTCAAGCTAAAGTAATCAATATTTTATCATCCTAAAACTAAAATGTTTGCTCATTCCAAAAAAAAAAAAAAATTACAAATGAACCGGTAGTAAGATTCTCTTGGATTAATTTACATTGAGTTATTTGTACGAAACACTTAAAATGAAGGGGCTATTTACTTAGGTATGCTGTTAGATTATTTATTATTAACCATAAATTACTTTTACTGTAGCCATTTCTCTTTTGTAAAGAACACATGAATTTTCTTGGATGGGCTACATTGTGTTTAAATAAGTGAAATTTATTTCTGGTATTAGCATATTTTAAATAGAACCAATAAATAAAGTACCTCAAGTGCAAAGTTTCTTTTAAATTATCATGATTTTTAAGCACGGTAATTTTGGTTCTTAAACCTATTCTCCTTTTTCTTGTTTCTTCTTGAATTTCAATGAATTAAACCATAAAAATAATTTTAAAATAAAGATGATAGAAGAGATCTGGTGGATGTTGGGATTTATAATTAAGAGATCTCAATTTGAAATTTAATTAACAAGCCTAATGAACAACTATGGATTTAATAAATCCATGCTGTAAAACATTATTTTGTTGTTCTTGATGAGAGGACGGAAATGATGGTTAACATCCAGATAACACATCATGAATTCAAACTTTCATAATATACTGTGGATTCATTGAAGGGGTCTTCTCTTGATGCATCTGGAACATATATGTTCTAATGGCAAACGAAATCTAGTTAAAATAATTAAGATTTAAAAACAATAACACATTAAAAGTAAGATAAAACCAAGTTTGGAAAAAGCATGAATTGTTGAATAATGTTCCTTATAAATGAAGATGATTGAAGAGATCTGGTGGAGGTTGGGTTTTATAACCAGATCTCCGTTCGAAATTTTACTAACAAAGCCTAATAAAAAAAACTAGAGTTAATAAATCCATGCAGCAGAACATTATTCTGGCATTTACAATGACGACAGAAAGGACGGTTAACATCAGGATATCACAACTTGAATTTGAAACTGTCATTGTGGATTCATTGAAGAAGTTATCTCATGATATACACTAGAGATGCATGAGGTACATATACGTTCTAAGGGCAAACATAATCAAGTCGAAGTAATCAAAATGTGAAATCAATAACCTTTTAAAAGTAAGAAAAACAATGTTTGAAAAAAAAAATGAATTATTGAATAATTTTCCTTAAAAATAAAGATAATTGAAGAGATCAGGGGGTTGTCTTGTTGGATTTTATAATTAAGAGATAATTCGAAATTTCATTAACAAAGCCTAATGAAAAACTATATAGTTAATAACTTCATACGGCAGAGCATTCCTCTGGTACAGTCAGAAAATGGAAAGGGTGGTTAACATCTATATAACACAATTTGAATTTGAAACTATCATAGAATAGTGTAGATTCATTGAAGAATTCTTCTAATGATATACTCTATATACCCCTAGAAGTCCATCTGATACATATCTGATGTTCTAATGGCAAATGAAAACAAGGTAAAATAATCAAGATTTGGAAACAATAACACTTTAAAAATAAGATAAAACCATGTTTGAAAAAAAAAAAAAAAACATTAATTATTAAATATCTTTCCTTAAAAATAAAGTTAATTGAAGAGATCTGGAGGACAACTGGCTGGGTTTTATATTTAGGAGAGCGCTGTTCAAAATTTGATCAACAGAGCTTAAGTAAATATGAAGGTGGTAAATCCATAGGACAGAACATCCTTCTGTCGTTTTTGAAAAGAAAGGGAGAAAGTTTGTATTATCTGGAAGGTTGGCACCCTTCCCCCTTTATTTTTAAGACAAAAATAATAGTTGTTCTTGATTATTGATTGATATTATTTAATTGTTTTAAATAATTGATAACTTTTAATTATTTAAAAGTAAAATAAAACCATTTTTTGAAAAAAATAATTAAATAATATATCTCAATAATCACGATCAAACTATTATTTCTGTCTAAAATAGATATAATTAAATAGATCTGATGGATAGCTGGTTGGTGTTTATAATTAAAACAGCTAAATTCAAAATTTTATTCAATAAGTTTAAGGAAAAAGTAGGAAGACTGTAAATACATAGGACAGAACATCCTTCTGTCGTTTTTGATGATAAGGGCAAAGGTGTCAAACTTCCAAATGACATAATTTAACTTTGAATCTGTCATAACACTTTGAAATATCACTGCCTCACTATATTGCACCATAGAGTTGCATCTTTTACATAGCTGTTGTTCTTATAACAAATAAAATCAGATTAAATTAATCAGATTTTGAAAACGATATCATTTTTAAAATAAAATAAAACCATGTTTGAAAAAAACCCAAGAATTATTGAATGATTTTCTTTATTAATCAAGAACAAACTATTGCTTTTCTCATTTGCTAAATTAAACAATTACAAAAATATAGTATCTGAAATTACAAACATATTTATCTATAAAAATATTGTTTTGTTGTCTAAAAATTAAATTAAAATATGTTTAAATTAACCAAATTAAAGTAAGAACAATTAGAATATTCATAATATATTTTGTTATATTACAATACTATAATTTTTAAAAATATAATAAGTCTAAGAGTATCTGTTCATATAGAAATATTCTTATTAAATTTAAAGCTTGTAATCTTACACTCAAATTTATCGATTACAAACTATGTACACATTATATTCATTGATGATCCAATGGCTCTGCTACTGATAAGCCTTATAACAAACTCAAGATCATTACTGCTAACTTGCTGACATCCCATGTTTCTCAAACTCTATCAAATATCGGTAAAGCTGGATTAGAGTCCGCTGCATTTGCAAATGTGAACTTTCAAGAGCCTCCCTTAATCAGAAGAGTAAAGTGGCTAACATGGTCGGTTGCAAAGCTCAGAAGATACTGTTCCTTGTGCATTAACTGGCTTAGAGAACCAAAGTTCGGAACACATGTCATGCAAATTCTGGTGTGAACATTCTACTGTAGTTCCGCTCAGTGATTTGCAGGAACTTCAAATTTGTTTAACATACCATGGCGAAAGGACGAATGGTAAAATTGGGTTTATCTATGTTGTTTGGATGATGAAAATTACCATTATTTGTTTTAGACTCAGAATAAGATGTGCGCTCTTTTTTTAATGCTATGAATAAAAATGGTGCCTTATAATGGTCAGAATACTTTTATTAAAATGTTCTCACACTATATTTATCAAATTTTTGAACTAGGTACAAAAGTATAATAATTTTCTATTCAACATAGAGAACCGTAATAAGTTCTAAAGTTCTATTTTAATATTATTAAATAAAAATGAAAAAAAGTAGATACAACGTACACCATTTTAAAAGAAAAATACATCTAGCTCTCTAATATTATTAAATAAAAAGGAAAAAAATAAGATACATTGCCATATAAAAAAGGAAAATAACCTAATATTAAATATTATTAAATAAAAATGAAAAAAATAAGATATACGATATACCATTTAAAAACAAATAACCTAATGAACTCTACCTATCCTAATATTATTAACCAAAAATAGAAAAAAATAAGATGTTGCCATTTAAAAAGAAAAATAACCTAATGACCTTTTACATCTCCTAATATTATTAAATAAAAAAAATATGTTGCCACTTAAAAAAGAAAAATAACCTAATGAGATCTACATCTCCTAATATTATTAAATAAAAATGAAAAAATAGGATACAAGTAGCCATTTAAAAAAAGAAAAATAACCTAATGAATTTTACATCTCCTAAATTATTAAATAAAAATGAAAAAAAAAAAAAATAAGATAAGGTGTTGCCATATAAAAGAGGAAAATAACCTAATGAACTCTACATCTCCTAATATTATTAAATAAAAATGAAAAAAAAAGATATACGATATACCATTTAAAAACAAATAACCTAATGAACTCTACCTATCCTAATATTATTAACCAAAATAGAAAAAAATAAGATGTTGCCATTGAAAAAGAAAAATTACCTAATGAGCTCTACATCTCCTAATATTATTAAATAAAAATGAAAACAAAAATAAGATAAAGTTATCATTTAAAAGAAAATCTAATATTATTAAATGAAAATGAAAAATAAGATACAAGTTGCCATTTAAAAAAGAAAAAATAACCTAATGATCTCTACATCTCCTAATATTATTAAATAAAAATGAAAAAAAAAAAAAAAAAAATAAGGTGTTGCCACTCAAAAAAAAGAAAAATAACCTAATGAGCTCTACATCTCCTAATATTAAAATAAAAAATAATAATATGTTGCCACTTAAAAAGAAAATAACCTAATGAGATCTACATCTCCTAATATTATTAAATAAAAATGAAAAAAATAAGATACAAATTGCCATTTAAAAAGAAAAATAACCCAATGAACTCTACATTTCCTAATCACTATCTTCATTTCTAATGGCAAATGAAATCAGGTTAAAGTTATCAGAATCGGAAAACAATAAATATTAAAAGTAAAATAAAACCAGTTTTGAAAAATAAGCATAAACAATTGAATATTTTTTCTTAATAATCAAGAATAAATTGTTACTTTTTTTGTACATTACTTATCATATTTGCAAAGTTAAATAACAACAAAAGATGTAATATCTTAAATTTAAAACATATTTATCAATTTAGAAATTAAAGAAACAAATTGTTTTCTGAAATAATTTAAAGTATGTTTTAATTTAATCGCAGTAATTAAAACTTAGTTGTTTTGTTTATTATTATTACTCCTTCTTTAGAAACAATAAGAATGTGACTGTAATAAACATGTTTTATTATAGTAATATAGTTAAGCATAAAAGTATTTATTATAGGATTATTCTTAATAAACTTACAACCTGAATTCTTATGCACAAATTTCACATTTTAAGATGTAAAAGAAATTATAGAAAATTAAAATAAATAACTAATTTTCTTCAGTTATTTTCCTACAAAACTAAAATAAATAAATAATAGTTTTTTTTTCTATAGTTCTCCAACAAAATTATTTATAAAAATTAATGATAATTTAATTTTTTTTTACATATGTGGATTATTCACGATAATACAGTTAAATTAACATCCCATTAAAATATATTGCACAGATAACGTGTAAGAAAACAATAAAATGGAGATATTATTCTGAATTTAATTACTTGCTGAAATTCATCCTTTGATATAAGAGAAAAAATGAATTATATAAAAAATATTTTTCAAGAATGAAAACTTTTCTTATTTTTTAAAAAATTATTACAATGTTTAATGGTTAAAACTTCCCATTTTATTTATTTAAAAATTATGAAACATGGATTATTGCAAAATCGTATTTGAAATATTATTGGTAAAAATATATTCATGACCAACTTATATTTTACATACAAATAAGGATAACCCTGAAATTTTTTTCGATATTCAGAATTCTTTGTTGATATTCAGAATTCTTTGTCGAAATTTACAAAGTAAATGCAAGTAAGTTTGCCAAATTAAAAAGTAAGATTGTGCAATAATATTGCAAATGAGTTGCAATCTGAACTAAGACAGTCCATGCAATTACAATGTAAGTATCACTGGGTCATAATAATTACTTCTATAATTTTCATTGTCTTATTCATAAATAATGATAGCATACTTAAAATTTTTATTTTACTTACTTAGAAACTTTTATTTTACGTTCAAATAAAGACATCCATGAAATCTCCATGCTATTATGGTGTATATCAAGTTATTCTCCTTGTTAATTTTTAAATTATATCGATATTCTGTAAGTTTACAAAGTAAATACGAGAAGATTTGCCATATTGAAAAGTTAAATTGTGCAATAACATTTGCAGAAGAGTTGCAATCTGAACTGGGACATTTCATGAAATTCCAATTTAAGTAGCGGAATGTTATAATTATTGCTTCTATATTTTCATTGTCTGATCCATAAATAATGAGAGCATACTTAAAATTTTCGTCTACACTTTTTAACTAGATTCTTCCTAAAACTTGAATATTCTAATTCATTTCAGAAAACACTTTTTTAACTAAAAAAATTATCCATTCCAAATAGATTGAATTTGCGATGAATCCTATTCCAAAGTATTCCATTCCAAATATAACATAAATATTTCAACATTTAATGAATTCTTCATAAATAGAATATAGTCTGTGTACTGCTCTGAATAACGCAGAATTCCATTTTAATAAAATTTTCAGAAAATGAAAAAAAAAAAAAAAATTATTATCTACTTAAGAACAAGTCTGAGAGACACTTTTTTACATTTTTTTTTTTTTACAATATTTTAAGTAAAAAAATATATATCCACAGAAAATCACAACAAAACGTATGTATTGTTTGAAAATAAAAGAAATTAATAAAATGAACTGAATTGATTTATTTCAGAAAAGTATTATTGTAAAAATAAAAATTATACATTTTATTTAAGAAAAGGGTATTTTACACTTTTTATACTTTTAAAATAATATTTTAAATAAAAAAAAAATATTACTTCAAAATCACAACAAAACGTATGCATTGTTTAAAAATAAAATGAATTGATAAAATTAACTGAATTGATCTACTTCATCAAAGTGTTATTGTAAAAATAAAAATTACTTATTTTATTTTCAAATTATTTTTTTATTTTCTTATTTAAAATTATAAATTATATTTTAATACTTTTTTAATTGATTACATTTAAAATGATGTAAATAAATTAAATTTAAAATATGTAAGTTTTTGATATTTTCTTACTAAAATTACTTTTTTATAAATGCAATTTTAATATTTATTTAAAATATTATATAAATGGCAGTTGTATAACAATTAGTATTTACATTATTACTTATATAAATGTATTTAATACCGGGCATTAATATTTTTCAATATTTATTTCATCTTTAACGAATTTAAAAATTTTAAAAATTAAATTTAATCATTTTCTTTTGTTGTAAAATAGATATTGCTAATAGCATCCAAAATTTCTTTAAATTCGATAATTATTAGAATTTTACGAAAAAGAAATACATGTATTAATATTCAAGAAATTCTATTTTATTTGATAAAATACGTGTATATTTCTTTAAATGACAAAATTTCAGACGTTTATGTGTCTACTGTTTGTTGTTGTTTCGAAAACTATTAGTCATGTTATTTGTTTTATTATAAAATATGGAATTTACTTCAATTGTTGTTGTTCGAAAAGTTGTTTTTCCATCAAAACAACAATAACCAATAAAAGGCATATCAAATATATATTTACCAATACAGAAAAGGGTGCAGACGTTATAATAAAAACTTGTTTTGAAAATAAAATATATTTTGGCTATTGAAGAAATAGTTACGATATTTTAAACTTCAATTCTACTGTACTTACAAATATGCTTCCATTAAATATTGTTTTTGAATTTCTCAAAACAATATTCCTAATGAATGTAGTTGTTTATAAACTAAGCCAACTACTTTCAGGAAATATTCTAGAAAGAACAATTACCATATTATTTGTACTATAAAATTGAAGAAGTTTTGTAATAGTTTAACTGGCGCAACCTCATTATTATGAGTTCATTTAAGAAAATTACGAAAATTTTTTATAAAGTAGTAAAATGTAAACAGATACTGCAATATAAAGTGGAGTTTTAAAAATAACATGACAATTTATAGTTATGCAAAGCTTTTATAATGCATTATTAACATTGGCACAGTTTTAATATACCTTTAAATTTTTAAGTTTATTAATGTTATAATGGTTTGCTAAATATTATTTTTCATTTAGTTTACATAAACTAAATATTAAAGTGGCATACTTAAATAGGTTACATATTCTATAAATTAACTATAATTAAGTATGCAATATATGTATGTTACATATTCTATAATTAAGTATGTAAACATAAAATTTATATATAAAAATAAATTATATTTTTAGTAATAATGTGAGATAGATTTTATTATTTAAATTATTTTTACACAATTTATTTTCATATTTTTTTTTAAATAATTTTACCTGTTCTTTTGAATAATTTATTAAGGACTGATATATTAAAAATACATAAAACAATGGTAATAAAATTGGCAAATATAAATGAATCAATTTAATGAAATTTTAGATATCTATAATTTATTAATTTCAATTTATTTTTAACTGTTACACTGAAGGCTTTATTATTAAAAATAATATTGTAATTTGTATTGGACAGATATTTTTCAACATTTCTTCAATATATTTCATAACAGCTTTCTCATTTTACAACAGAACTTTAAATGGAATAAAGGAACAAATATATGATTTTAAATATTTAATTATAATAATATAGAATGTCAATAATGTTATAATTTTGCAATGCTAATGCCATCAATATTTTTACGAAAGTTAGAATTAATCGACAGTCAGTATTAACAAATTTTTTTATTCTAATATAATTGTTGGAATTTTGTTTGATAATTTGAAAAACACCAAAACATTTTGGATACATTTAATTAACAACAATTCAAAAAGTTTTAAATACCTATGTTTTTCCTTTTTTTTTTTTATAAATTTTTCTGTTCTGATACTAAAAGATAAAACCATTACAAGTTAAGTAGAAAACGTAGATAATGGATCTATATGTATAAAAATATCTTACTTAATTAAAGTTGGAAGTTAATATACTAAATATTTGCTTAATATTTTTCTAACTGAAAACCGTCAATTTAAACGTTTTAAATGCGCTAAATATTTATTTAAACGAAAATTAACGTTAAATATTCTCAGAAATTTTTATCTTGAAATTTTAAATTTAATCAATTTCTTATTTTAAAATTGTAAATTTAATCCATTTTTTTAATCGTAAAATTGTTAATTAAATCAATTTTGTGTCTTAATATTTTAAATTTAATCAATTTTTTTCACTAAATACGAATTCTGTGCCTATTTATATATTGTACGTGTGTGTATAACAGTGGGTCTCTTATATTACTTATATATCTCACAAACAGTACACCGACGTGTGTTTGGGAATGGTAATGCTTTCAGGGGTGTTCTTTGATGGGTACTTACATAATATCTGTGTGTTTTATAGGAGAGACCCTGGTTAACACCCAGCAGCCAGGATATGAATGCGAGACGCTTTTATTATATTGTTACAAACTCAATAAAATCTCCTCGATTGAGTTTGTGATCACTGAAAGTAATTATATTTTTGTAATCACTAAAATTAATTGTAATTTTTGTCAACAATGAAATTGTAAGTAAGTAATTGTATTCTTGTAATCACTGAAAGTAATTGTATTTTTTTTAATCACTAAAACTAATTGTATTTTTGTAATCACTAAAACTAATTGTATTTTTGTAATCACTAAAAGTAATTGTATTTTGTAATCACTTAAAGTAATTGTATTCTTTTAAACACTGAAACTAATTGTATTATTCTAATCACTGAGAGCAGTGATTAAAAGAAAGTCACCAGCGAATTCCAACGGCTAAATATTTTGGTCCAAGTACTTCGACATATTGTAGAAAATAAATCAAATTAATAAAGTTATAACAGCAAAAATATAGAGAATCATTTTATTATGACATAAATAAAAACCTAAAACCCTCTCAAACGAACTTCAAAAACAAATCTGATATGGATTTAATAAACTGAGATTGTTATATTTTATTTTTGAAGATGGAAACTTTAGTTTCATAAACTTACAAAAAAAGGAAAGCAATTTAATAAAATCTATATTTTAAAGAATTTTGTCTAGAAGTATTTTTGTCGAAAGTATATTGTCTGTCATCTGACAAAAATAAAGCAGTTAATAGACTTTATTTTTTGTCGAATGCAATATTGATAGTTATCTAAGTAAAAAATGTCTGCTGTTTATTATTTGTGTAATGTAATGTGATATTTTGTTAACAATGTATGTAAAGAATAAAAAAAGTGTCAACTTATTCATTAGCACATAAATTTTCCGTCATATATGCATACGGATATTTTTGTAAAATATTAAAATAAATTTATTATTTATGGCATTAATAAATTTTAGCAGCTCAATTATAATGCTTCCTGCATAATGCATATTTTTAGTTTCAAAAATATTAATAATGAAAAACTATCAAACAATTACTATACTATTTTTCAAAATTTACTAATTGATTATAATTTAAAATTCCATTCTTGTTTATGCTATGTTTTTAACTAATAGCATAAAAATTAGCATAAAAAATAGCATAATAGTCAAAATAGAATCAAAATACATAAAAAATCATAATTAAACAAATTTTATCCAAAACAAAATAATCAAACAAAATTAAATTTTTACAAATGCAAGATTGATAATTATTAAATATAAAAAATCTATGAATTTCCATAATTTTAAACATAATAATTGCATTTTAATATTTTGTTTGGGTTTTTTTTTTGGTAATGTCATCTATTAATACACTTTAGAACGTTTTCGATGCCTTGCCGTTTCTCCCTTCTTCAAGTATCTTCAGTTCAAATTTTTAACTCATGTTGACGAGCGGTTCTATTTTTACAGCATTTTGAAAGTTAGACTTTAATTATAATCACCCTGTATATTAAATGTACTTCATGGATTTTCTAAACAAATAATTAATTATTTCATTTCTTCTATTCAACCTTTATTTTAAAAATAATTCTTAACACATTTAAAATATGTTTAAACGATTTGTATCAAATAATATAAAAATTCTTCACTTGAGATTTGCTCTTTGCTATTGAACCAGTTCCAAGAGAACGTAAACTGTTTGATAGTAAGGAAACAGGAAACAAATAAAGAATTGGTGTTTTGTATAATATTTTAAATAATATTTCTAAAAATAATGGTAATTAATTCTAAAAACATAAAAAAAAAGAGTAAACTGAATCATAATTATTATAATTATGTTTTGTCTGCACATCTTAAATTCCATCTAAAACTAGTTTATGTCTTTTGAATTCTGTAATTACAAAATCAATAACTTGACAGCAGCTATTTCATATCTAAATATGTGGACTGATTTCAATTTACTTAGATTGTATAATAAAGGTATTTCTCAAATTGAAATCATCAAAAATGGATGGATATTTCGTTAAGTTAATATTATTTTTTATTTATTTAAAAGAGCTGTACTATAGATGCACTACATATAAATAATATACCATATTATTGTATAAAAATCATGTTCTTTAATATGCCTTATATATAAAATATATTTTAGAAAAGAATTTTTATTTTTATTTTTTATTTTAAATGTGCCATTACATAAATTGTTACCAGATTCAATAATAAAATTTAAGTTATAACAACGCTTTGTCGAATTATATTAAGCAGCCTTTAGAACTTATATATAGTTTTAAATATCTTTTTAAAAACGTTTGAATATTTTGTTGTATTGCAGATTCATCCTTTTTTGTTTTGTTAACATTTTTTTAAATAAAGCATGTTTTATCCAATGAAATTAATAAAATAAAAACAAGTTATTGAAATTCATTTTTGTATATGTTTAACAATATATTACTAATTCAAATTATCGTATGAAAACTAAACGTATCATAATTTTGTCTTCCATCTCAGTAATTGAAAAATAAAAATAAAAACAACTTTAATTAATAACTTATTTTAAGTAAATTTTAAACATAAATTTATGTAGTAGAAGCAGAATTAACAATGTTACACAATTTCGTTTACGTGTATCAAATAACGTGTTAAACCAATGTATGGCAAAGTTTCAACAAAGCATTTTTGCATGGTCTTTTTATGTACTTTATATATAAAATATATTAAAAGAACATGATTTTAATTTTTTTGTCCCTTAATTGGGCCGTTACATAAATTATAACCAGATTTAATAATTAAATCAAAGTCATAATGCAGTTTTACTAATTAAATTAAGCAGCTTTTACAACATTTTTTTTATAGTTTAAAAATTTGATAAAGCTTAAAGTGTTGTACTGAAGATTCATTCGTTTTCCTATCCCTCAGTATAGAACATGTTAGGAAACATGTTATGGAACATGTTTATGGAACATGTTATAGAACATGTTATAAAACCTGTTTATAGAACTTGTTTAAATAGAACATGTTTTTTATCCAATGAAAATAATAAATTGACACAATTTATTAAAATTTATTTTTGTATACGCTTGACAATATAATAATAATAAATTGAAACAATTTATTGAAATTTATTTTTTGTATACGCTTGACAATATAATAATAATAAATTGACACAATTTATTGAAATTTATTTTTGTATACGCTTGACAATATAATAATAATAAATTGAAACAATTTATTGAAATTTTTTTTATATACGCTTGACAATATAATAACAATAAATTGAAACAATTTATTGAAATTTATTTTTGTACACGCTTGACAATATAATAATAATTCAAATTATCGTATGAAAACTAAACATATAATTTTTGCATTACATCTTTTTGTAATTGAACACTAAAAATAAAAAAAAAAATATAATACATTTATTTTAAATGAATTTTAAACACAGATTCTGCGTGTAGAAGCAGAATTATACAATGTTACACAATTTCGTTTACGTGTATCTGTTGAAGTAACGTGTTAAACCAATGTGTGGGTAAAATTTCAACAAAGCATTTTTGCAATCCATTCTTATCTTTAAAACACCTCTATTCCGTGGAACCCCATATTGAAAGGGATTCCTCCATATTGACTCAACGCCTTTTCTCTCATTTGCTGAACAATGAATTATTTGCTTACCGTTCCCAATGGAGTTTATCTTTTGTGATATTTATAATGACATTGTCGAGAATGTAATAAATTGCTTTAAAAATGAGAAAGAAAACACGATGTTATGTTTAAACAACTTTCTTGCAATAATTCAAAAGTTAACTTTGGAAAAGTTTAAAGAAGAGTTTAAATTTTTGAATCGGTTAAAGAGTTTAAATTTAGAGTTATAAAGAGTTTTAAATATATTTCTAATTAAATATAAAATTTAAAGTAGGCCTGGTAGCCGAGCGGCGAGCGCTCTGGCTTTCGGTATTACAGGTTCCGGGTTCGAATTTCGGAGGTGCCATGGATATTTGTAGTGGTTCAGAAAATCCGAAGATCCTTGTCTCATAAGAGCGTAGAATAGATCGTACAAATAGTGTTACTCGCGTCCGTAGCATATCTTCAAGCTACAATTGCCCCCTGGGTAGAGATAAATGAGTAACAGTGGTGCAGACCTTGCTTATGGCATAAAGATCAACCATCCGCACTAGAACTTCATGAAATTGGAAGTTGTGATTAGAATAGGAAAATTCGCAATAGAATTTTAAAATTTGGAATGAATTTTATTTTTCCCTAAAACACTGTGTATAAATCACTGGACGAATAAAAATTTAAATACTTATAAAGTTGAATATTAAGTATGGTCAATTTCTCATAAAGTTTCTGTTCTTAATTTACCTTGCTCTTGGCTAACAATCTGTCTCTTTAATTTACGCCACGAGAAGAAATTTATCTCCTTCCATCCGCCCGGCAGAAATTAATAAATTATGATAAATTATTGTACTAATAACACTATAGCGTTGCCAGCATATGAATTTAGATAAAACGAAAAAAGATTTTTACACAAGATTATTTACTTGTCACATGTCTTGTACAAGATTATTTACAAGTATTTTCGGAAACGTTTCTAAATTCATTATTCTTAAATTGTTTTGCAACTAACGTAACTGCACCTTTCTGTAACTTTTCGTTTTTCTTGATACTTCAAGAACTGGATAATCGCAACTCTATCATTTCTTGAAAACTTTCTTTTTTTTCATTTTCTTTTTGACATTAAGTTGATTTTACAAAAAGTGACGTTAAGATTTAGAAAGTGATGTTAAGAAATTCTCTTGATCTTTCCCTTTATATCGTATTATTCAAGTACACAAACAAAAATATCATTATATAAAAATATTAAATAAATGATACTCCCTCTGCATCATGATAGCAAAAGCAAAAACAAATTATCACAGAATGCAAAAATTTATTATCATAAAACAAGTAATATAAAAAATTAAACTCAATTCCTACTTTTTCCCTACATTGCAGAAAGTCCTTTATAAATAATTTTCATTCATTTTTTTAAGTTTATCTGGGCCCATCTATTATTAGATACATGCAACTTAAATCATGCATCAAGTGTCCTCCACTACAAATTCAAAAAAAGGTATTTGAACTTGATTGGATGAATAAAAAAGTATTTTATGAACGATTGAAAATTTGAACAAGATATATATATCTGGAGAGCGTCAGCTAATAGAAGGAATTGAACAAGATTAAATTACACGATAAATTAAAAATTGTTAAAAAACTCCTAATTTTTGAGTGTTCAGACAGTTTATGGATATTTCAATAATTGCTGAACTTTGCTTTTCCTATATGCATGAGCTTAAAATTGATATGGATTTCACCGTTATATGGATTTTCTTTTTTTTTCTCAAAATTCAAAATAATTGAAAGTTTCAGAGCTTCAATGACGTAAGTTGCTGATGTTATGATGCATCTTATGTCAAATAGAATATGTCTAAGATTTTCAGGTTTTTTTCTCCAAAATATTTCCTTTACGTCCATACTTTCGTTTTTCCAAAGAATCCACATTGGCATAAGATTCACCCTGAAAATTATTTTCTGAAGCATATTTTCAATTTCTTGATAGGATCTTTCTGTTGCACTCGATTTGTTTTGAAACTAACCTAATTCCACCTTTCTGAAACTTTTCGTTATTCTTTGGAAGCATCAAGAACTGGACAATTGCAATTCGATTTTTGCTGGAAAATTCTCTTTTTTCATCTTAATTTTAAAATGAGTTATTATTGAACTGAAATAAAGTAATTGATTTCGATCAATGGATGAAATTAGAACAAAAATATTATAATTTGTAATAATTAGGCTAATATAAAATTGAAAAAAAATAATGATAAACATGGATAACATTGATTCTGAAAGAAGACTCCCAATTTCGCTCTACGACATAAATTACAACTGAATTCGCCAATAAATCTTGATTAAATATTCACTTGCTACTATTCATGTGTGACAGAGAGAGTATCATTTGATGCAATAAAAGATAATTTTAATTATTTTGCAAACTTCTGAAATGGGAAAGGAGAAATAACCAAACTACTAATTGATTATAGCTGTCTTGGACCATGCTACTACATTGACTGTATTATTATCGTGTTGGTCTTGTACATTCTTAAATCTATATTTTGTAGCTTTGGACATATTTAACCTTTGAAAGCATTAAGACAAGTGAACTACGCAAATGAATTTAAATTTATTTCTAAAATATACTAATGGGCTAATGCCTTAGTGACAAAAATATTACTATTTTTCAGTAACAAGTTTTTTTAATTGTAAAAGTTATACTTGTACCGATACCCTAATGGCCCTTGACATCTTTTTAAATAGTTCTCAAATTGGCAGCTAGCCATAAAATGCTTTTTTTTTCATAATTTCTTAAGTAGAAAATATTTTAAAACATATTAATACTAACTTCAACTTATTTTAATATTTTACTAAAAAATTATGGCCATTATATTTAAGTGTTTATCATAAAGAAGAAAAAATCTATGAAATGATTTTTAAGACAAATCAATCACTAAGAAATAACGAAAAATGTATGAATTATGAACAAATGGCTAAAACTAAGAATATAATTATGCTTATATTTGATTAAGCCATGCACTAATTTTAAGCAAAAAAAATATATTCTTTTTAAGTTCGAATTTATTTCAAATGGCCGGTACTTATAAAAGCCTTCTTGGATTAATATATACATGAATGTATGACCTTTATGCTATATGAAATCAATTAAATATTCATAGTAAATTTTCAATTAAATATTTATAGTAAATACTCAGTTAAATATTCATAATTTCCTTCATAAATGAAGGAATTTATAATGGGATTTATAAGGAATTTATAAAGGATTCCTTTTAAAGAATTTATAATGGAATTTATAATTTCCTTCATAAATGAAGAACTATACTTCATGGGTAAAATTTATTGGATTGGCAAGAAAATTCTTTCAGTTTTTGCCATACTTTTAAATAGTGAAAATCATAAGAACTTATTGGCAAACCCAATATTTATTATAGGAGCTTATACTGAATTAAATTCCATATTATTTTTTATAGTACACTTGATTAAAAATAAACAGGAATATAGCTTTATGTTGATTACAACAAATCTAAAGAAATTCTTTTTAAAAATTATTATTTCAAATGATGTATAAAAAATTTAATTCAGCATTTGTAATATTGCTATTTCTGAATGCCATTTTAACCCGCATTTATTCGCTACTAGTCAGATGCATCGTGGAAGTCTGTGCATTATAACTACATTTTGGCAACATAATGCTAAACTAACACTTCAGTGAGGCCATCTGGATTGTTCACAGCACTTTCTCGAATCCGATGGTGGAACATTCAGATCTACGGATTTATTGAGCCAATACCTATTACAGAATAAACGTTCCCGTTCACTCATGGTTTACCTTCATTTACTGAACATAGTTCTAGTTTGGAAACCAAATTTGGAATTTTGTTTCAAAGTTTGTTGGATGTTTTTAATAAAACATCAACAGGATTTTAGATCTTTTTGCGTTCGTTTCTTTTTAAAGTAATTTTAGAAGATAATATCATGAGTGGTATTTTTATATTAAAAATAATGAATTATTCCAACTGATTGTTTAATATAGTAAAACTTGATGTTTTTAAAATTAAAATTAGCTTCTGTGTTCATTCATTATGATATTGGGTTATTAATGTGTACTTTTGTATTTTAATACAGAAAAAAAAATTAATAAAATGACTTCAAATTAATTTAAAAATCTTCTTTTACAAAACATTTTTTAATTATTTTTGGAAATACATAGAGTTAAAAAAAACAATTAACCTTTTTTTTAGATTTGTTTTTTCATTTAACTCATTTAATCCATTTTTTTAAGTATTCTCAATTATGCATGTTGTCTCAATTATGCATATGCATTCCACCATGACTTTTCTTATTCATCAAAATTGCTCAGATTAAATAAATATTCTGAAATCCAGATGTAAGAAAATTATAGAACATACTATAACATCTACTTTTTCAAAAATAAAATTATATAACTGAAAATATGCGATATGTATAACATTAAACAGTCAAATTTATGTCATAAAAAAGACGAAAATCGCAAAGGGAATCAACAGAATATTTAATAGCGATTTCAAAATATTTGTTAACAACTGTGAATTATCGCAGGTCACAAAATAAAAAAAATATTTTAATTAACTATTTATAATTAAAAATTAATTTAGAAATTGAAATATAAATAACCTACCTAAACAAAAATCATTATTTACAATGTCATAAAACGTTTGATTAGCACACTTATTAATTTGGCTTAAATAGTTTGAATAGAATTATTTTCCCACTAGTGTTATTATTGAATCTAAATAAAAATTTAAAAATCTTTCAACATTTTTATAATAATTATATTTATTTCTGCTTTTTTATAAAATGTTTCTTATGATACCAGTTTATTGGCAAAAATAATATATTCAAAAACCTATGAAGTTTATAAAGAAAAAGAAAATTTCGAAACATCAAATTGTTGAGTTCATTAGCTATATACAATGCTCCATTAAAACACTTGATTTGCACATTACAGTTCTATAAAGAAATATATAAAATATTATATCTGGATCAAACTTATATGTACAATGCTCCAACAAACACGTTTTTTGTGCAATACATTTCTATAATGAAATATTAGATATTAGGGCTGGAACAAACATATATGTAAAAAGTTCTATAATGAAATATATAAAATATTAGAGCTGTATCAAACTTATACGTAAAAGTTTTATAATCAAATACATAAAATATTAGCGCTCGATCAAACTTATATGTAAATGTACTAGACTATTTTTTAACTTATAGAATAAATCAAATTTGAAATATTGACAAAAAGAAGTTCTTCTTTTTCCAATATGCCAAAACTCCATGACTACTGTTATTTTCATGAAAGATGAGATTTCATACATCACTGGAGAAACTGTACGATGGTAGGTAAATATCACTTTCAAATTCAAATGACAGACTCTAAAAATATGGATAGAAACGGTTGAAAATAAAAAGAGGTCCTGACTTCTCAAATTTTCTAACAAGTAAAAACGAAAATTGAATTACCAGCTGCTATCAAATTGAAAAGTCTTCAATTTCTCTTCATTTTCATTGATACAGATTTGTCTACGAATTTTATTTTGAAACATCAAATCGAATCTTTGTCTCTTACAGGTCATATGGCAAATTGGACTGAAAAATTCAGTTTTATTCTTTTTTATATCTGAGCCATTTTACTAGAAATCTTCTAGCAATAAAATGAGTAATAGAATATAGCAATGTTTTTGCTAACGGACTGTTGCAGACAAAACATTTCAACTGTGAGTACTGTTTACATTCAATATAATAAAGTAACAAACAATTAATTAAAAAATAACAATAGCTAAAAAAAGTAAAATAAATAAAGTTCAGCAACAAATTCCTTGAAATATATTTGAGATGAATATTCAAATGTTTTTATAATGATTTTTTAAAATTAGCAAGAATGTTGTTTTTGCATAAAATACTTCTGTTTTTCTTAGTATCAAATGTGAACCAATATAACAAAAACAATTAACTAAAAATAACAATAAATAAGAATAAACGTAAAATTAATAAATTTCATCAGTAAAATCCTTAAAATAGATTTTAGATTTTGATTTAAATGTTTTTAATAATGATTTTTTTAAATTAACATGTCGATTGTTTTTTTACATAAAATGCATCGGTTTTTCTCATATACGAATAAACGTAAAAATAATAAAAATAAGCGCCACATTTTTGAACAGATGTGAATTGTATATTTTAAATTCCATGGTTTTCAATTGAAAATATATAAATCAAATAACACATTTTGTAGAAAATTTGAATACCACAATTTTTGATTATTGAAGTTGAAAAGGATTCGTGGCTAAAGGTAAGAACAACTGCAAAGCTATAATTCCCATTAAAATTCTATTATCCTTCATAAAATACAGTTCAGATTATTTTTCAAATAGTTTTAGAAAAACAACCTTTTAAATTAGTAATAACCTGAAACCATAACATAAAATGATTACCTAGGTTGTTTAATCATAAAATGTGTAATTTTACCCTTAGTATTCAAAAAGTTTATTATATTATGTTAAAACTCACTTGCGAGCAAAATCGAAAAATGTATGTTTATTTCGCCAAAGAGGCTCTCTGTATAACGTTAAAGTTTATTACCCAATATCTACTAATAATCTCCATTAATATATTTGATTACAAGTACCATCTTATTATTTAAAATATCCCATTTGAAAAATTAACTAAAATATTTTTAATTATTATGTCTGGAATATGAGAACAGTCTTGTTTACCCATTCTACTGAATATTTTTAACCCATTCTACAGAATATTAAACTAGAATGAATATATATATGCATGTATGTGTGCGTGTATGTATATTTATAAATGTAAATAATATAAAAATATATTATTTACTATTTACTCATTTTACAAAATTTAACTATACTAAACTAAAATATATATATATATATTTTACAAATGTTAAACTATACTAAACTAAAATGAATATATATATTGTCAGTGATTTTGTTATGAAAAGAACCTAACCAGTCCTCTTTTTGATTTTCCTTGATTTTTTTCTTAATTTTGGTTGTCGTATATATACTACATATTTTACGTATGTATATATGTTTGTATGGGGTGTGGGGTATATATGTGTGGGTGTACGTGTGTACTATATACGACTTTATATACTTACGAAAACATTTCATGGATAACATTCTTGGTATAGTCAAGTAAAATATCGCAAAAGGACAAAAAAATGTAGAGTAATTACGAAATTTTTGTAAGACGAACTTTCAGACTTCTAAATAAAAAACTATTCGATTTCTTTCATACTGCTGTATTTGTGTTGAATGGATATTATTTTGAAACTGGGGCAAAAAAAAATAGTTTTTAAATTTGAATCCAATCTTCTGAAATAACATAGTTTTTACTCTTTTTTCATTTGAATTTTCTACTGAATGAATTTTTTTAAATTTATAATTTTTTATATATTGAAATATAAATCTAGTTCCATCTGGAGTTTTTCTTTCATAAAATAATTATCTAATGAAAGATATGAATATGAAAACTATATATATAAAACATTAGTCGTTGAAATTTTTTTTATTTCAGAACTCTTAAAATTACATCTTGAATTTAATGTAGAAAAAAATAGAAAATGCTTTTAAATAAGAATTTTGTATGAGCTTGTAGAAATCACTATTTTTTTTTACCATACATATATCAAAAATGTATATATATTTTTTTTCAATTAGACTTGAAAACACCAATTTCAATTCAATATATAATATTTTATAATGAAATACAAATCTAATTCCATCTTTATTTTTTTTTCTTTCACAAAATAATTATCCAATGTGAGATACGAGTATGAAAAATATATACAAACATTATTCAAAAATTGTAATTCTGTACAATTAAAATTGCATCTTGAATTTAATGCATAAGATTTTTATATGAGCTTGTAGAAATTACTTTCTTTACCATGCATGGATTGTAAATTTTATTTTTTAAAAATTAGATGGGAAAAACAATAATGATAAAAATTGTGTGCGTTTTTTTTTTTCTTTAACGTAGTTCCACTGCAATTTCAACTGTATTGAGAGTTCAAAAACCAACTTTAAATTTAATATTTTTATTCAAAGCTTTAATCTTTTTTAATACATACAGAAAGTGTTTTTCATTTATGCATCTTTAATCGAGACAACGCGGAAGCAAATTTTCAATCTTCTCAATTGAATGAAAACCCTACAAGGTAATAAAATAAAGTGCAAAATTCAATTTAGCTCACAATTGCTATAATTCTCGGAGCCTTGTATAGATTCGACCACTAAATTAAACCATCCTACTGCTTCATCGCTTATTTTTACTTCAGGGAGGGGGAAGGCTCTTTCAAATAATGTCTGTGTATCATTTAAGAAAAGTTATACTGGAGTACTTTACTCTTGAATAATGAAAATAAACATCAGGGAGAAGATAGTTTTTATGGAACAACTTGCTTCTTAACAAAGAAAAGGCGTAAAAGCGAAGGCCATTTCAAAAGAAAGCGTCGTTTAATGGCAAGCACCAGGTTATCCTTCTGGGTCATTGCAGAAAGTTTCATGTGAAAGATCCAAGAAACTCTATAGTCGTAAAAAGTATCAGCGGGAATAGTTCTTATTTAAACTATTCAGGAATAACGTGCCATTTAAAACGAACGTGCCAGGTATATTTCTCAGATGTATAGGTTTTAAAATACTCGGGGCCCGATATATATAAAAGGAATGTACCTCTTAGAATTCGGTTTATCGCATTTAAAAATATTTCTAAATTCTCTTGTGTGTGAAAACCTAAAATTTTATATTGTGTATTGGCTTTTCCAAATTGCCTTTTATTTTTGCAAGATCACAAATAATTTAGTAAATTCATAAAGTCACGAAATTGAATGAAATCAGTTAAAAATAATAGAATTCTTAATTTCAAAATATTCATATTATTTCATTGGAAAGATTTTTAAGTGTATAGTAACTATCTTTAATGGTAACTTTTATCTTTAATAATAACTGGCCTTATATTTAGTAGTAATTATATTTATCTTTAATAGTAACTATCTTTATCTTTATAGTTTCCTTCTTATATTATATATTATATATATATATTTATTTATCTTTAATAGCAACTAGTAACTATTTTTTTCTTTAATAGTAACTAGCAACTATCTTTATGGAAATGAGTATAAACTGAAGCATCATATAAATTTGTAATTAACAAAAAACCAGATATTGTATATAAAAAGGTAGTTTGGAAATTCTAGAAAAAAATTTGAATAATATGACTTCAAACTTTTTATCAATTTTTTATTTATTATGATATATGGCAAATATTTAGCAACATTTACTGTTTCTCACGTGTCAACACTATGAGATGGTCTGCTACACTGCAGCCTATTTGGTGTGAACTCTCCAAATGTAATCCTTAGAGGAATGTATATCTCGGTAATGGTATCTCGGAGTTGGAGGAATTGACAACGCTCGAAATGCAAACCATTGAGGATTGTATGTTGTGGGAATGGCATCTGAGGAATTTCACAACCTTCTCATCCTCTTTCTATAATCTAAGAGAATGACTTGCTTGTCAGCGGATTTATCATTCTCATCAACAGCAATAGAAAGTTGTCTACTGGGATCACTTTTCTTTTCAATATTTCTTAGTTCTGAAAACCCATCAAATATCTATCAGAACATAGTTGCACGTGTATTTTTACTGTTACTAATCTCCCTGGTGCAGGAAGCCTACACCAGGTTCAGAAGACCCCGTCGCAGGTGACTGGCCCAAGGCTAAGTGTAATATGCAGCTTCACTTGAGCGAGGTACCACGAAGGCTGAAGACGGACTAAACCTTAAGACAACGCTCTTTCTATCCAATTAGACCGTGACCTACTGTTTAAAGTGGATTCCGAACCACTAAAAATATCCATGGTATCACCATTTTTTAAATATTTCTTATATAATGATAGTTTTCTGTGTATTTGAATAATACAATATAGCAAGAAGGAAAGATCATGAGAATTTCTGAAAACCTTAACGTCACTTTTTGGCATGCATCATTTTGATACATCTTTTTCATTTCATCTAAGTTATATTTTGACAGCACTATAGTGTTATTAGTGCATTAATTTATAGTAATTTATAGCAGACGGATAGGTAGAGGCAAATATATTCTTGTGGATAAATTAAAGAGACAGATTGTTAGTCAGGTGAAAGGTAAATTAAGAACAGAAACTTTATAGTAAATTGAGCATAGTTAGTATTCACAAGGAACTACGAGGGCTGAAAACTAAACTAATCTCAAGACAACACTGTACGAACCTATTATACCAGAACTTACTGTTTAAAGTGGATTCCGAACCACTACAAACATTCATAGCACTGTCAGGACTCGATCCGTAGCATGTAGCACCTAGGCCAAGAGCGTATAGACACTCGGTCATTTAGGTCCAGTTGTACAAGTTACAAACCTATATCGTATTATTAAGATTGAAAAAAAATATCGGAACTTTATTCAATATAAATTTCATTTATTTTCAAATTATCTAAAAGTATGGTGTCTTTCGAGTGCATTTGCAACTGTGAGGAGAACGAAATTTCATTTTATTAATTATTCAAAGAAATTTCACTGTGATGTCTGAAAGCACTGAATCGAGAAATTAAATCAGTTATGATGCATTCATTTCCTCCAATGTTCTAAAGAAATTTCCTAAAAATAACGAGTTTTAGTGAGGAATTTCCTTGCTTTCTAATAGAAAAAAAAAGATTTCGAGGTGAAACAATATGCATTTTTATTTGAAATGGAAGGATCTGGTGCAGAAAATGAAGAATGCCGAAGGAACGAGGAGAACACGAGGAGTAAAAAATAATAAATGGCATTAGACTGTAATTAAATTCGCTAATGGAATAAAAGCCTTTTCAGGTTTCCAGGTTTACATAAGAAAAATAACATCGATACGTATCTATTATTTTAACTAAGGTTAAATCAGATGAAAAAAAAAGAAAGAAAAATCAATGATTGTATATTACACGTATTATATACGTAGATATAAATAAAATAAATATTTTTATGTAGGTGGTTTAGATTAGTTAAAGTTGTTTAAAATTCTACATATTTGGATAATATGTCTTTAAACTTTTTATTAACTCTTCATTTATTATGATATATATGTCTAAGATTTGTCATATGCAATATCACTTTAGCGAAGAACCACGAAGTCTGAAGACTGACTAAATCTCAAGACAACGCCCTACTATCATATTAGATACTGGGGGGGACCTACTGTTAAAGTAGATTCCGAACCACTACAAATATAACTGCCGGGACTCGAAAACAACTGTGTGCCAAACACTCGATCATTCATGCCCAGTTGCACATGTTACAAATCTATATCGTATAATTAAGATTAAAAAAATATATGAGGATTATATTTAATTTAAATTGTATTTATTTTCAAATTTTCTAAAAGTATTGTGTATCATCAAGTACATTTGCAATGGAATGACGAGAACAAAATTTCATTTTATTAATGATTCAAAGAAATTTCACTGTGATGTCTGAAAGCACTGAATCAAAAAAATAAATCTGTTAAAATGCATTCATTTCCTCCAATATAGTAAAGAAATTTCCTAAGAATAATGAATTTAGTAAGGAATTTCCTTATTTTCTAAAAGAAAAAGTTTCCGAGGTGAAATAGTATGCATTTTTACTTGAAATGGAAGGATATGGTGCAGAAAATGAAGAATGCTGAGGGAACGAGGAGTAAAAAAAATAATAAATGGCATTAGACTAATTAAATTCACTAATGGAATAAAAAGCTTTTTCAGCTATCCAGGTTTACTTAAGAAAAATAGCATCGACACTTATCTACAATTTTAACTAACATTAAATCTGTTTAAAAAAGTAAGGAAGGAAAAAGTAATGATAGTATATCATGTTAGATGCATAAATATAAAATACATATTTTTATTGAGGTGTTAGTTTAGGTTAGTTAAAGGTCTTTAAAATTCTACATAAATATTTGGATATTATGTGTTTAAAATTTTCATCAACTTTTTATATATTATGATATACCGCAAATATTTAGCATATTTACAATTTATCATAGGCCAACATTGTTGGAGGGTCTGCTACACTGCAAACAATTGGGTATGGTGTATGAAAAGTCCACACCTGGTGCATCTCCTGGTGCAGGAAAACCTACACCAGCTCCAGGAGATCCCATCACAGGCGACTGGGCCATGGCTAAGGGTAATATGCAACTTCCTTTTGAAAGTAACCGCGAATGCTAAAGATTGACTAAACCTCAAGACAACGCCTAATATCATATTAGACCAGGACAAAAGTAGTACGGTTTAAAGTGGATTCCGAAGAACTACAAACATTCATTGCATAGCCGGGATTCAAACCCAAAACTGTGGCATGGACCGCCAGATACTCGGGCATTCATGCCCAGTTGCAGATGTTACAAACCAATGTCGTATTATTAATATTTTAAAATATATATTAGGACTATATTTAAAATAAATTTAATTTATTTTTAAATTATCTAAAAGTACTATTGGTTCCTTCAAGTGCATTTGCAACGGATTGATGAGAATGAAATTTTATTTTATTAATTATTCTAAGAATTTCACTGTGATGTCTGAAAGCACAGTGAAATGCATCGTGCAATGTCAAGATCGTGAAATTAATGCATTTATTTCCTCCCAATGTTGTAACGAAATTTCCTAAAAATAACGAATTTAGTGCGGAATTTCCTTGCTTTCCGATAGAAAAAGATTCCACCCAGATTCCGATGTGAAACAATATGCATTTTTATTTGAAATTTAGGAATCTGGTGCAGAAAATGGAGACTGCTGAGGGAACGAGGAGAACACGAGGAGTAAAAAATAATGAATTGCATTAGATTGTAATTAAATTCGCTAATGGAATAAAAGCTTTTTCAGGTTCCAGGTTTACTTAAGAAAAATAACATAGATACGTATCTACAATTTTAACTAAGGCTAAATCAGTTTAAAATTAAACAAAGAAAAGTAATTATAATATATTATGTTAGGCACATAGATATAAATAAAATACATATTTTTAATGAGGTGTTATTTTAGGTTAGTTAAAGGTATTTAAAATTCTACATCAAGATTTGGATAATATGTATTTAAAAGTTTTATCAACTTTTTATATATTATGATATACGGCAAATATTTAGCATATTTACTGTTTCTCATGGGTCAACACTGTTGGATGGTCAGCTACACTGGAACCTATTGGATGTGTTGCAGGAAAGTTCCAGACCTGGTCCATTTTCTGGAACCGGAAAGCTTATACCAGGTCCAGAAGACCCCATCGCAGGCGACAGGGCCATGGCTAAGGGTTGCAATATGCAGCCTTACTTTTAGCGAGGAACCACGAGGGCAGAAGACTGACTTAAACCTCAAGACAACACTCTACGATCCCATTAGACAGGAACCTACGGTTTAAAGGGGATTCCGAACCACTACAAACAACCATGGCATCTCCTGGACTGGAACCCAATACATTTGGCACCGAGTGAAAGAGCGAAATAACATTTTATCATCATCATCAGTGGCGGTCCCGGTCTAACATGACTGTAGCGCGTTGGATGTAGGGCTGACAACCCTACTCAGTAAAAAACAGAAACATCTCATATTTTTGAAATTGCCAGTAAGCAGACGGCCTTGGACCAACAATGGGCTGTTGAGCCAATAAAGAAGCAAAAGAATGTGAATAATATTATTAAATGTTATAATTTTGCCATGCTAATGCCAGCAATGTTTTATATTTTATTAATCGATAATCGGTATCAATATTTTTTATTATAATATAATTGTTGGAATTTGTTTTTAAAATATTTTTAAGTTATCAGCGATACATACAATTTTTAAACATCACACCATGGTGCACCATTTAAGAAGAAGAAAAATTATTGCAGCAAAACTTTTAAAGAAATGGAATATTTAGTCAATAAAAAATTTATGAAACAAGTAAATAAAATATTTATGTTAATAAACTAATTATTTCAAAATGATTTTGGTTTTAATGTTTATGTTTAACGCAAAGTTAGCTTCATTGTAAAAAAAAAGCACCCAATTTGTAACTTTGTTCTTAAAAAAAAAATTAATGTGTTTATTTACTTTGCTCATTAATTCTTCTAAAACCCATTTTTGTTGAATAATAATTTACTAAACTAAAAACATAATATTAATTGGCCATTTTGGAAGACACAGAAAAGCAATTGATTTAAAATCTTTTCTAGCCATTAAAATATGGCAGAACTATAAACATTTCAGATATGCTTCAGAAATTTATTCGATGTATGTATACCATAAAACTTTTTAGTAGAAACGAAAAGCTCAACCAAATAATTAGTGTCATTAACTACGAACGAAAAGAAACGTCTAGATCAAAATCTAATCTAGAACCCACGACCCGCTATCAATTTATTTCGCTAATACATTTTTCATAAAAATATTTTATGGAAATTTTAAATGTTTTACTGTTTTGAGCATGGTTAAACCCATTTTCAAGTCCACTTTTACTGTACGGCACCTAATTGTTTTATGTAATGGAATGTCCAATGCAAATACTTTGCTAAACTTTCATCTATCTTCATCAATCTACTTTGTCAAAGGGCATATCCCTATTATTTAATGCAATTAAGATCGTAAAAGTCTCAAGTTTGACGATTTGGAGTCCATGGAACTTAAAAATGCTGCTTCGTCTTAAAAGTAGATTTTTATTGATAAGAAATAATGAAACTTAACTATGTGACTGCTTTAAAAGATACTTCTTCCAATATCATATTTTTATGGTAAATAATGTCGAGTTTGCCATTTAGGTTTATTAGAAAAGCAAAACAAATCATGAGTTTTGTTTTCTGCAAAAATATAAACGTCAAACTATTTATGCTTTTAGTCGTTAAATCTATGACTAATTAAATTTATAGTAAATATTATTAAGTTAATAATTAGTTAAAAGTTTGTGTAATGTTCTCTCTCAATTATGTAGGTCTCAGAATTCAATCCATATAATTAGTTAAATAATTATTTCACTATTTTTTTTTAAATGTAAAACTGTATGAAACTTTTTCCTATTCCATAAATGAATATTAATGAAAATAAATAAAACAAATCATGAATTTTAAGTTCTGCAAAATATAAACATCAAAATATTTTTGATTTTACTCATGATATTATCAATTATGTTTATAGTAAATATTATTAATTTAATAATTAGTTAAAAGTTTGTGTAATGATCTCTCTTGTATTTCGTGTAGATCACGCATTTCAATCCATATAATTTTTAAATAATGTTTTATTTACTTTTTTTTTGATGCAGGAACTGTACAAGTCTATCATTTTTCTTATTACATAAAGCAATATTAATAAAAGTTTGAAGATTCTATGCAAAAAGGAAAACGATAGAAAGAATATAGAATTCAATAGAATTCAAAAAGGAAAACGATAAAATTAATATAGAATTCAATATGGATTTCAACAAGGTAAACGATAAAAAGAATATAGAATTCAACAAAGAAAGCGATAAAAAGAACACAGAATTCAACACGGAAAACGAAAAAAACAATATAGAATCCAATATAGAATTCAACAAGGAAAATGATAAAAAGAATATACAATTAAATATAGAACTCAACATGGAAAACGATAAAAAAAATATAGAATTCAACAAGCAAGACGATAAAAAGAATATGGAATTCAACAAGGAATACGCTAGGAAGAATGTAGAATCCAACGAGGATAATGATAAATAAAAAAGAATATAGAATGTAATATATAATTCAACAAAGAAAACGATAGAAAGAATATAGAATCCAAAAAAAACGATAAAAAGAATATAGAATTTAATATAGAATTCAACAAGGATAACAATAAAAAGAATATAGAATTCAATATAAAATCCAACAAGGATAACGATAAAAAGAATATAGAATTTAATATGTAATTCAACAAGGATAACGATAAAAAGAATATAGAATGTAATATATAATTCAAGTAAAACGATAAAAAGAATATAGAATTCAAATAAAAGCTATGAAAAGAATAAAAATTCACAGATTATCTATTCATTGAACTTATTAATGGACATACAGGAAATAAACTATTATATAAAATACTATGCGTAAATTATTATTTTTATTAATTCTTTTTCCAGAAAAGTATTTCCTTTTAAAAAATAAAATAATTCGAAAACACGATATATTTTATCTTTCCTATAATAATACTCGTATAATAATATTAAAATAATAAAATATATTCCTATAATAATATTCTTTGAGTGTTATTATAGGAATAATAATAAAATAATATTTTCTATACTAATACTAAAATTTTAAAAAATGAGACCGGCAATCTGTATGAAGTCTAGTGTTTATTAAACCTTCTATTTATTTGGATAGTTGAATCTACTTCTTTATTCTGGAGTTTTAATGAAAAGATAATAGTTGAATGTTTTCACAAATTTGATTTTATATACATAGTTTTTTTTTTATTGAAAATGAAATTCTTGGGTTTATATATCAGTTTGAGTAAAATAATTCTGAGGAAATTCACCAAAATAATAAAAAGATAATATCTATATTTTTGAAATTATTTCATTTTTTTTAAAGAATAACATTATTTATTTATTAACATATGATTGAATTATTGTCGTAGAATCGTCCACATTAAAATTTAAGGCGATTCAAAACAGAATATCTATACTTCAAATAAAAATAATACAAAATGAAACGCAGAAACACAGTTTCTAATATAATAAATTTTAAATGAAAAATTTTTATAAGCTTTTATCTTTATAATATTATATTTGAAGTATATTGTTTTTTGGATAATTGGTTTATAGATTTCATTATTATATAAATAAATTCAAAAAATATGATGCACCAAAATACATATAAATTTATTCTTCATCTAACATTGCAAATATTATGTGAACCCGAAGAATTTTATAGCTTATCTCAAAAGTGAATAGTTTAAATTTTATTATATATAATTTAACATATTCAATGTACTAGCACTTATAATTTATTTTTATTTGCTACTTTAATTTTAGTTACCAAACTTAAAAATTATTATTTTGTAATGTCTTTTAAAAAAACGTTATTAAAATCCTTAAAAATATTTTATAATGAAAATTTTAATATTCTGTATCGTTTAAAATTATTTTTTTAAATAAAATAATTCGAAAACACTATATATATTTTATCTTTCCTGTAATAATATAATTATTAATACTAAAAAATAAAGATTACCAAAGTGTTTATTTATCTGGATAGTTGAATCCATTTCGTTATTCTACAATTTTGTTAGAGTATGGAAGCAAAACGATGCACATTTCGTAAGCTATGTTGTCTTGCAAATCAAAATGCTATTCAATGCTGGTTTTAATACCGTGAAAACTATCTGTATCTTTACAAAGTATGATTTCCGTTATTATATATTATTCTGCATTCATTTCAGAAAGGGCCTGATGGCCGAGTGGCTAGCGCTCGGTACCATTGGTACCGGGTTCAAATCCCGACTTGCCCATGGGTGTTTGCAGTGGTTCGGAATCCACTTTAAACCGTAGGTCCCAGTCCTAATAGGATTGTAGAGTGTTGCGGGGGCATTGATACACCGCGTCCGAGACTTATCTTCAAGTTACATGGGCCCCCTGGGTAATGCAAAGTGAGTAATGTCTGTGCAGCGCTTGCCTTAAGGTATCAAAGACAATTGTCTAAGTGGTTGGCAGCTGCATTAGAACGAAAAAAAAAAACATTCATTTTAGAACTCTGAAAGTTTTATTTTAGTCTCTCTAGTTTGAAAAAATTTAAAGGTCCGTTTACAATCTTTTTTTTTTTTTATTTTTTATAAATCTCAGAAAATACCTTAAATATTAAAATGACCATAAGCGATATTCAGCAAACGAATACGATTGATTAAGGCATTTTGTATCTCAGTAAAATATCAATTACCTAATTTCAGAAAAATAAACCGGCACCGTTTCAATGTCTGGATATTTCTGAAATATATTTTTAAACTATATTTTAGACCTATCGATTAGGTTCCGAAAAATGATACATTCAAGAAACATTCTGATAAATATTGCCCGTATTTTTCTGAGTTTGAATACTTGAATTTTCATTGGCATACAAATGAGTATTATTAGTAGCTCATGAGAATCATTTTAATTCCCAAGAGATGTTCCACGAAAAGGACAACTTAAGATAGGGAATAAACGATATGCAGGAAACGAATAAGATTGCTTAATGTATTTTGTATTTCAGGGAAAGATCAATTATTTAAACTGAGAAGAAAATACCGGCAGCATTTTAATGCCAGGGTATTTCTGAGAGAAAATAGGAATCTATTTTTTTACATCTGTCGATTAGATTACGAAAAATGTACATATAAGAAATATTCTGAAAAATGTTAAAAAGTGTATTTTTCTGAGTTTGAATGAGTTTTTGAACTTGAGTTTGGATAAACTTGAACTTTTACAGGCACACAAAACTGACTTAATGACTATTATTAGTTGCTGAACATTCCTCGAACCGTTTTAATCTCCAAGATATGATCCACGAAAAAGAGCAACGTGATTGAAAATGGCCATAAGCGATATTCAGCAAACGAATAAGATTGATTAAGACACTTTGTATTTCAGTAAAAGATCAATTATTTAAACTTAGAAAAAATGCCGGCACCATTTTAATGTCTGGGTATTTCTGAGAGATATTGTTAAACTGTTTCTTTTGACCTACCGATTAGGTTTAAAAAATGTTACATATAAGAAATATTCCGAAAAATGTTAAAAAATGTATTTTTCTGAGTTTGAATACTTGAACTTTTACTGACACACAAAACTGACTTATGAGTATTATTCGTTGCTGAACATTCCTCGAACCATTTTAATCTCCAAGATATGCTCCATAAAAAGGACAACTTGAGATCGGCAATGACCATAAGCGATATTCAGCAAACGAATAATATTGATTAAGGCATTTTGCACTTCAATAAAAGATAAATTATTTAAACTCGGAAGAAAATACCGGCACCAATTTAATGTCTGAGTATTTCTGAGAGAAAACGTTAAACTACTTTTCTAGACTTATCGATTAGGTTCCAAAAAATGTTACATTTAAGAAATATTCTAAAAAATATTAAACTATTTTTTAGAGTTACGTTAAATATTTGTTAGACCTATCGATTAGGTTTCCAAAAAATATTACATTTAAGAAATTTTCTGATACTAAAATATTGCCGTTATTTCTCCGAGTTTGAATACTTGAATTTTTATTCGCATGCAAAACTGACTAAATGAATATTATTAGTTGCTGAACATCACACGAACCATTTTAATCTCCAAGAGATGTTCCACAAAAAGGACAACTTGAGATGGGGAATGACCATAAGCGATATCTAGCAAACGAATAAGATTGATTAAATAATTTTTTATTTTAGTGAAAGAAAAGTGAAGTTCTGAGTTTATTTAAACTCAGAAGAAAATACGGGTAGCATTTTAATGTCAGGGTAGATAATGTTAATCTGTTTTTAAACCGATCGATTAGGTTCTGAAAAATGCTATCTTTAAAAACACCCCATCACTGTGCCTAGAGCTCAGTTTCCCCCTTACAGTTTGGAAATTATGTGGGTGAGAAGAAGTCTGATTGGGATCTGTGACGCTCTACGCTAATATGAGACCGGCTCCTACGGTTTAAAGTTGATACCGAAGCCCAACAAAGATACATGGCACCGCCGGGATTCGGACCCGATACTTGTGGTACCGAGCGCTAGCCACTCGGCCATAAGGTCCCCAATACTCTGATACTAAAATGCTGCCATTATTTCTCAGAGTTTGAATACATGAACATTTATTGGCATACAAAACTGATTAAATGAATATTACTAGTTTCTGAACATTACACGAACCATTTAAATCTCCAAGAGATGCCCATAAAAATGAAGATGTATATATACGTGTTTGCTGGTGCATCCATGTCCATGACAAACTATATATTAAAACGTCAAATAGTATTTCTTTTATATAACAAAAAATGGAAAAATAACTTATACATAAATATTTTTCTGTAAGACTCTCATTGGCGCAATAGAAAACTTATAAAAATATTCTCTGTTTATACACCATATAGTATTGAAGTAGGATGACGGACATTTCTCAAAGTATGCGTAGAAGAAATACTATTTTTCATACCGTAAAAACTAAGTGGATCTTTATAAAGCATGATTTCCGTCATTATATATAATTTTTTTCCATTCTTTTCTGTACTCTAAAAGACAGGAATTTCACAAAACGAAAAAAAAAAAGTCCATTTACATTCTTTTTTTTTTTAATTTTAGTTTTTGTAAGCCATAGAAAATCCGGCCATAAACTATATCCTGCAAACGAATAAGATAGATCAATGCATTTTGAACTTCAGTGAAAGATAAATTATTTAAACTCAGAAGAAAATGCCGGCACCATTTTAATGTCTGGATATCTCTAAGATTTATAGCTAAACTATTTTCAGGCCTATCGATTAAGTTCCGAAAAATGTTACGTTTAAGATATATTCTGAAAAATGTTGCTAGTATGTTTCAGAGTTTAAATACTAGAACTTTCGCTGGCATACAAAACTAACTAAATAAATATAATTAGTTGCTGAATATCACACGAACCAATTTAATCTTCAAGATATATGCTCCACAAAAAGGAAGATGCATATATATTTATATACATATATAGATAGATAGGTAAGTGTTTCTTGGTCCATGGCAAATTGTGTATTTAACGCCAAATAGTATTTCTTTTATGTAACAAAAAAAAAAAAGTTATTTATAGATCAGTATCTTTCTACATGACTTTCATTAGCGGAATATGAAATACTACATTCACTGTTTATACACCATATTGTATTGAAACAGGACGATGGACATTTCTCAAGTTATGTTGTCCTGCGAGTCGTCCTATGTCGTTCTGTTACTGTTCACAGATTAAATTTTTATAGTTAAATTAGTCTATCCTAACGGTTACCCTTCATTTATAGCAAAATTAATTTATCCTAACTACTAATATTCACTATAGTGAAATTAATCTATTCTAACGCTTAATCTTCGTTGTTTATAGTGAAATTATTCTAAGATTTTTAAATCTATCTTAACGACAAATTATCAATTGTATGTTGACTTGATCTGCCAGCTAACCTTTGTAGAATTGCATTTTCTTATTGTAAGGTTACTCTTGGTAATAAAAAAAATATCGGAGTTTGTTTCATAGAAAGAGTCCTTTTTAAAATCTAATATCGGTTCTCAAGTTATGGGGGCTAGTTTCTTGTTATACCAAAATTAAGAAAATTACTTGTACGTCAGTATTTTATATAAGACTTATAAAAATATTCACTGTTTATACACCATATAGTGCTGAAACAGAACGATAGCCATTTCTCAACATATGTCGTCCTGCGAGCAGAAATAATGTTACTGCTCACAGATTCACTTTTATAGTGACATTAATCTATCCTAACGATTAATCTTCACTTTTTATAGTAAATCTTGTTATTACTAAGATTTTTAATCTATCCGAATGATTAATATTCACTGTTTATAGTGAAAATTTCCCTAGATTTTTTAATTTATCCTAACAACAAATTACGATTTGTGTGATGCCTTGATCTCTTTGCTAACTTTTGTAGAATTACATTTTCTTATTGTATGGTTACCATTGGTAATAAAAAAAATGATATCAGAGTTTGTTTCAAGGTAAGGGTCGTTTTTAAAATCTCGTATCGGTTCTCGAGTTGTGAGGGAGGGAATGGAAAATTTCCCCAAGCAATTGAGATTTGCATATGCTCTTTGAAAACAGCTGATGTTTAGTTTATAACATGGACAGCTGCTTTTAAGGTTTAGCAAAATCTAATGTATATTTTCGGATCACAGAATATTTTTAAAAACATTTCTAAATAAGAGCATTCACAAGCAACTTTCGTAACAAAATTCAACGTACTTTGCTTGCAAATTGTTTGTTAAAACTTAGAAAAGTTCAATACATTCTTATTTATAGGCTATTTCAAACACTCTCCTTGATTTTATATCATTTTCTTCTCAAAATTTTATAGAAAACGAATTTAATAAATTCAGTTTTGGCATGAAAAGGCCTACATTAATTTAAATATAAATTTGTAAGGTAATTGGTACGAAAAAGATTGGATGAATTATAAATTAAATAAAATATTTTATTAAAAAAACACTGGATCAAAATAAAATTAAATAAAATATTTTATTAAAAAACACTGGATCAAAATAAAATGTAATAAATCAATTGAACAAAATATATCAGACATAGTATTTTAATACCTTATGCAAAAAATATGTTTATAGCCTCATATTTAATTTTTAACAATTGATTTGAGCATTAGAATTACAAAATGTTAGCAAAACATCCATTTTTTTTTTTTCAAAGCTATAGGAATGGCAAATAAGTTTTTTGAACATATCACAGTTCAAAATATATTTTATTTTCAAAATATATTTGTACTTTTTTGTTGTGTCGGCTTCATAAGTATAATTTATTCGGGAATGAGATATTATAATAAAAATATCATATCTACTTATTGGTTTGGATTTACTTATATTGGAAATAATGTTGAACATTTTTCTAAATGTAGATATTTTCAGAAATAAAGACGAATATTTTAAGATATAACACGAACAAATTTTAAAAACTAAAATGCACTAAGTACTGGTATAAAAATGAAAAAAAGCTCATTTTAGTTTTTCTACTCACAGATAGAGAGAATTATTTATTCCATCTTAAACAATAACCTCTACTTATACAGCATTATAACGCTGAAAATAAATCTTCCCAAAAAAATATGTTAGATATTTCTGGTCTTTTATTCCTTAGATTTATTAATCTCAAATAACTATTTAAAAATATTTAGTTCATTCATTTGAACACAAATATATGAAGGATAAGAAAAGTAACAAAAATTATACATTTCGATAATATTTATTGATCTAATTTTATTCAATTACGTAATATGTTATTCAATAAATTCAACCAATTGAAACCTATCAGGAATTATATCTTTTTTTTTTTAACAAAATCATTCATAATTGAATAACATTAATGCAGCTATTCTTGCCAGAAATAAAAGAAAAAAAAATTGTGATCTTGTTCGGTATAACATATAGTTTAATTTTTTGTAGTTTTACATAATTCTTAATATACGTATGAATAAAATCAACGAAAATTCCTTCATTGCGGATTATAAAACTAAAAAAAAAAAAAAAAAAAAAAAAAAAAAAAAAAAAAAAACTGATGTGTAAAGAATTCGATTAAAACCTATATAAAGATTATTACACTCTAATGCATTAAATATTATTTTTTGAAATATTTTATTTTCCTAGATTATATTCTATTCTATTTATTGTTAAGCTTAATAAATTCTTATCATTATTTTTTTCTTTATATTCGTCTTTTACGAATCTGAATTCAGAAATTATTATTTTTTTTTTGTTTTATATATAATTGTAATAAATATAAATCTCCGAAAACTATACGATATAATACGAAAAATTATACGATACGTTAAGTATACGATATTAAAAGCGTATACCGTATATTATCATTTTTAGCGAATATTTTACGACTATTTATATTACAAATTTTCTATCATTATAATAACTACAATTTTTCTGTTAAATAATATTTGAGTTTTAGTCATTCATGATATACAAAAAATATTCTATAAATATTCCTTTGAAAAACGTGTATAATATTTAATGCGTTAGTTATAATGATAAATTATTTATAATTTATGATACAAAATAAAATACTATCATAATGTATTATAATTATTATAAGAGAAATAATAAATTTTTGTGTCAATTATAATAGCAATATTAAAAAAAAAAATTTAAATATTAATTCGAATTAGAATCAAATAGATTATTCGATCTCGATAGATATTTTATTTCTAATATTGTTTAACTTCTTTTTATGAGTAAAATTATAACTTATTGCCATTATTTCCATTTTATCCATTCATTATTTTCATTTTGATATAATTAATTAATTTCAAATAGTGTATTAATAAAAAGATTTAGTTAAAAGTAGTAGTTTTATGATTATTTTCCGGTTTGCGACATTATTTTTAAAGAAATAACTTTTAAAATTACGCACACAAAAAAAAAGATATTTTATGTTTAATACTTTTAATTCTTTCATTTACTCAGCAAAACTATGACTTATTGTCATTATTTCTATTTCGGCAATTATTTGATGTAATTAATTAATTCCAATAGTATGTTATCAAATGGTTTAATAATAATATATTATTGTTATATTTTTATTTTAATATTAATTTGTTTAAAGTTAAAGGTTTTATCATGATATTCCGATTTACTACATTATTATTAAAGAAATAACATTTTTAACATTACACAAACCAATGATTTTAACCACAAAACATACAATAAATAATGTTAGTGGACATGTCTAATTCATTTATTTATTAAGAAAAAAATGCTTACCTTCAACATAGATGCTCAGCACCAAGAGCGTAAGCTTCAAGAGATGTTTCATTTTAGAGACGGAATGAAAACACTTCCATTATTCTTTCTTGAAGAAAAAATTTAGGACAAAAGTAATTGTCACTGGACACGCTTTACAAAAGTTTAAGTCTGCATTTATTGCAATCCATCACGAATCACTCATACTATATCATAAACCACCCATTCACGCTAAACAAATACCAAATACACCTGGGGAACAGTTTTTATATCTCTTGAAGAAGAAAAAAAAAAATCCTGCACTCTGTTTCCTGAGAGTGTCAGTTCCGGTACAAAAAGTAAGTGCAATTTATTTTGTCTTGAGAGAAAATTCAGCGCAGACTAAAATCACAGGAGGCTTGAGAGAAGGAGTGAGAGAACACGAAGAGCTGGATCAACGACCCGCACTGCTCCAAACACCCTTTCCAACTGTGAAGATGCTAGAGGGCCGACTGTGCAAAGATCTCGCCCACGATCACATGACCGAAAAGGGATGCGCGAACTCCCTTTCTTTTTGATACGTAGGGGTGCCCCCATCAACTATCGTCTGCTTTTTTTTTTTTTATTCTCTTCTGTCCCATTTTGTGTTAATCTGGCCTTTTTAATAAAGGACTACAAAGAATGGGATTTTTGAAGAAAGCATCACATATTTTTTTTATCGAAATCTTATGAATCGATCTACTGAATTTAAAGAGAATTAGATGTTTTGTATTATGTATTTATAAAAACAATTTTTGGTAAAAATAATTAAAAACTAACAGTAAAAATCCTAAACATTTCTTGGTCTGATAGAATATAGACGAAAAGATAGAGAATCATGACAGATTTCAATTAAAGAGTAAACCCTTTAAATTAGGTATTGCTTCCGATTCTATGATATTCCACCAGACTGAGTAATCCTAGAAACCTCACTTTCTTTTTATAATAATGTTATTAATAGTACTCCTGAATTTACATATAAAGTCAAGACAGAAGGAGGTGTTCTATATTATTTATTTATTCACAATTATGGGAAAATAATCAGAATATTAACTATAAAATTATTAAACAATACTGGATCGGATAAAAACACAGAATCGTGGCTGATTCCAATTAAAGAGTCAGCCATTTAAATTAAGCATTGTTTGGGATTCTATGATATCCCACCAGGACTGAGTACTCCTAGAAAATTCACTTTTTTATCATAACCTTATTAATCGATCTACTGAATTTACAAATAAAATGAAGACAGAATTAGATGTTCTGTGTCCCCCCTTCCCCATCAACTATCGTCTGCTTTTTTTTTCTGTCCCATTTTGTGTTAATCTGGGTTTTTAATAAAGGACTACAAAGAATGAGATTTTTGAAGAAAGCATCACTTATTTTTTTATTGAATTCTTATTAATCTTTCTACTGAATTTACAAATACAGAATTAGATGTTCTGTACCATTATCAACTATCGTCTGCTTTTTTTTTTCTGTCCGTTTTGTGTTAATCTGGGCTTTTTAATAAAGGACTATGAAGACAGAGATTTTGAAGAGAGCATTATTTATTTATTTATTCACAATCTTATGAATCGATCTTCTGGATTTACAAATAAAGTCAAGATTGAATGAGATGTTCAGGATTATTTATTTATTAATAATTATGGGAAAATAATCGGAATATTAACTATAAAGTCCGAGGAATTTCTAGATCTGATAAAATATCGATGAAATATTCTGATGGTTGATTTCACTTAAAGAATCGACCATTTAAATTATGTATTGTTTCGACTGATTCTATCAGGACTGGATAATCCTAGAAGCCTAAAGAAACATAGAAATCTTTGTAAATTCCAATATATGGCTTTTCTCCTAATTCAATTAACAATTAACATAATACAATTAATTTCTCATATTCCAATTAATCCATATTAACAATAAAGTTCCCAAGCATTTCTTGATCTGATGAAATATTTATGAAAGACACAGAATAATGGATGATTCCAATTTTTATAGTAGACCATTTAAATTAGGTATTTTTCGGATTCTTATATATTTCACCAGAACTGAGCAATCCTAGAAAACTAAGCAAAGCATTGTAAGTTCTTTTTTTAAATCGATGTTTAGCATATTCGTATAAAGTTTAGAATAAAAATAGATCCAGATAACATTGGGTTTACTGATAAAACCAAGACAGAATGCGATGTTTTGTATGTCTTATTTATCAAAAAGTTTTGGGAAAAAGAATCAGAATATTAACCATAAAAATTCTCAAACATTTCTTGATCCGATAACATATCGGAATAATTATGGCTGATTCCAATTAAAGAATCGACCATTTAAATCGAGTAATGTTTTTGATTCTATAATATTCCACCAAGACTGAGTAATCCTAGTAACCTCATTTTTTTATCAAAATCGTATTAATCGATCTATTGAATTTATAAATAAATTCAAGACAGAATGAGATCTTCTGTATTATTTATTTATAATAAAGAATTGGGAATAATAATCAGAATATTAACTATATTATATATATCGTGGCTGATTCCAAATAAAGAATCAATCATTTAAATTAGGTATTGATTCGGTTTCCATATCATAATAGCATTGGGTTTACAGATAAAGTCAAGACAAAATGAGGTTGTTCTGTATTATTTATTTATAAAAACGTTTTGGGAAAAATAATCAGAATATTAATTCTAAAATTCCCAAGCATTTTTGGATCTGCTAAAATGTCGATAAAAGACAAGGATTAATGGTTGATTTCAATTAAAGAGTATACCATTTAAATTAAGTATTCTTTCGGTTTCTATGATATTCCACCTGGAATGAATAATCCTAGACGCCTAAGCAGAATCCTATATATTTAATGAAGAATCCTAGACACCTAAGCAAACATATAAATCTATGAATTCTTTCTTTTGAATTCTTTTAAATTGATTTTTTTCATAATCTTATAAAATTTAGAATGGAAATAGATCAAAATAATCAGAATATTGACTATAAAATTCTCAGACGTTTCTTTATCCGATAAAATATCGGCAAAATCATGGCTGATTTCAATTAAAGAATCGACCATTTAAATTAAGCAGTATTTAGATTCTATGATATTCCACCAGGACTGAGTCCTCTTAGAAACCACGCTTTTTTTAAATCATAATCTTATTAATCGATCTCCTGAATTTGCAAATAAAGTCAAGACAGAATGAGATGTTATTAATTATTTATAAAAACGTTTAGAGAAAAATAATCAGAATATTAACAGTAAAATTCCTAAACATTTCTTGATCTGATAAAATATTTGACGAAAGAAACAAAATCATGGCTGATTCCAAATAAAGAGTATACCATTTAAATTAGGTATTGTTTCGGATTCTCTGATATTCCAACAGGACTGAGCAATCCTAGAAACATCACTTTTTTATCATAATATTAATTGATCTAGTGAATTTATAAATAAATTCAAGACAGTCAATGAGAGGTTCTGTATTATTTATTCATTAAAAACGCTTTTAGTAAAATAATCGGAATATTAACTATAAAATTCTCAAGCATTTCTGGAACTGATAAAATATCGATGAAAGGCACAGAATCTTGACTGTTTCCAATTAAAGTGCAGACCATTTAAATTAGGTATTGTTTCGGATTCTCTGTTATTCAACCAGGACTGAGTAATCCTAGAAACCGCACATTTTTTTATCAAAATCTTATAAATCGATCTACTGAATTTACAAATAGAGTCAAGACAGAATGATATGTTCTGAATTATTTATTTATGAAAAATTATGGGATAATTAATCAGAATATTATCAGTAAAATTCCTAAACATTTCTTGATCTGATAACATTATGATGAAAGACACAAAATCATGGTTGATTCCAATAAAAGAATCGACCATTTAATTTTGATGTATCAGATTAAAGGATAATCTACCAGGATTAAGTAATTCTAGAAACATATAAATCTTTTGAATTGATTTTTATCATTAGCCTAGGGGCCTGATGGCCGAGTGGCTAGCGCTCTGGTGCTCGGTACTGCAAGGTTCGAATTTCGGCGGGTTTTTGCAGATGGGTTTTTGCAGTAGTTCGGAATCCACTTTAAACCGTAGGTCCCGGTCTGTTTAGCCCTCGTGTGCACAAGATGACCGTAGAGCGACAAACCAAACCAAATTAAACCAATTATCATAATCCTACAAAGTAGATATGGAAATAGATCATGATAGCATTGGATTTACATATATAGTCTAGACAGAATGAGATGATCTGCATTATTTATTTATTAACAATTATGGGGAAAATGATCAGATTGTTAATTATAAAATTCCAAAGCATTTCTTGACCTGATAAAATATAGACGAAAGACACAAAATCATGGCTGATTCCAATTAAAGTCGACCATTTACATTAGGTATTGTTTCAGATTCTCTGATAATCCACCAGAATGGACAATCCTAGAAACCTAGACAAATATAGAATTTTTTTGTAAATTGATTTTTATCATGATTATATGAAGTTTGGAATGGAAATAGATCCTGATAGCTTACAGATAAAATCAAGACAGAATGAGATGTTCTGTATTATTTATTTATAAAAAAAAGATTTGGGAAGAATTATCATATCAACTATAAAGTTCCCAAACATTTCTTAATCTGATCAAATATCGACGAAAGACACAGTATCATGGGATATATCATCATCTATGATATTCCACCTGGTCTGAGTAATACAAAAATCTAAGCAACCATATAAATCTTTGTAAATTCCATTAGATGGCTTTTTCTCCTAATCCAATAGAAAATTAACATAATCCATTTAACAAATTCTCATAGTCCAATTAATCCATATTAACAATAAAGTTCCCAGACAATTTTTGATCCAATAATATATCGACGAAAAACACAGAACCAAGGCTGATTCCAATTAAAGAATCAACCCTTTAAATAAAGTGTTGTTTCGGTTTCTATGATATTCCCCCAAAACTGAGTAATGTTAAACCTAGAGAAACTTATAAATCTTTATAAATTCTCTTAAAATGATTTTTATCATATTCCTATAAAGTTTCTAATGGAAATAGATCATGATAGCATTGGTGTTAAAGATTATAGGTTCGAACCTCGCCCAACTTCTGACTGTTTAAAGTGGTAAATTGGCTTACGCTTCGACAACATATTGCAACCTCATTCGTCATTATTTTTTTTTACATATAACAAAATGTAAACTAGATTTTATTATGATTTCTAAAAAAGAATTTATCTTGTTAATAAATTTCTCTTGGTAAGAAAAGCAAGATCTTACTTTCTAGAATTAAATAACCAAGGAGATTGCAGGCACATATCAATTGGATAATGTTGGCTAAGTTATTAATGTTCTTTGAATATAACAAAAAATGTAATCATCAACAACATCATTCTAGAATAATTGTGATAAGTACTTATTTGGCATTGACTGCTTCATATTAAGAGATCACTAACTCGAACCTCACTACTAAACTAAAACAATTTGAAGTTGTCTTTTTCACAAAATTCTAGGGCTAGCTTTTTCCCAAAAATTGTAGGTCTATTATTATTGTTATTATTATTTTCAGATACAATAAATAAAGTTAGGAAATCCTAGAATGAACTTCAGAAAAAACATTTATTTTACTCTTCTTCTTGAGGTAATGCTCAATCCACTATTAATATGCCACATTGTTGGCAAAAAAACTTAAGTAAAAACATAATAGTCAGAGAACACGGATATATATATATATATATTATTTTCCCTTTTAGTATAGTTTTCATTGTTAATTGTGCTTAAAGTTGCATTTCAATACAGAAAAAAATGATAATATAGATTTCATAATTTTCATGAAATTTTGAATATTTTTTTGACATATTTTTAAAATTATCAAAGAATTTTTTTAATTCAATTATTAATTATAAGGTAAACAGTTAATGTATTTTGTAATATTTATTGTTGTTGTGTATCTAATCCTCAGTGTGTCCTGTAGTGTGGGGACGAACATCCCATGAGTAACGTACTCATGGATGGAGGGAAAGGGGCAGCTTCTGTTGTGATGGAGCACCCATAGGTAGAAGAGTGACTAAGCTTCGTGTCGCTGAAGAAGGAGGGCAGGATAACTTTTAGGAGGAACTGCATCGCATTTCCGTATCGTTTGAGAGAAAACCGGAAAACTCTCATCAGACAGTCCGACGCACGAGACAAACTGTTGAACATCACAAACGTCAGCGAGTTTCCTCGTTTTTTGAAACAGTGTCTACAACAAAACCGCCAGAAGATTGAACCTCAGCCTAATACTCATATGCATAAATCTCAGATACATCAAGCTGAACAAACCAAACACCCTGAAATAAATTGCTAAATTTACTATTTATATGGCTGAGAAAAAGATGCATATCTCGGTTGTTTTTTTTTTTTTTTAATCTGTAAAAATAAACTTCTCTCATACCAAATATTATTTTATATAATCCATATTTCCACTAATTTTCCTGTTGTTACTATGTAGTTGTTGTTGTTGTAACTAATTCCACTGGTGCAGGAAAGCCTACACCAGATCCGTCGCAAGCAACTGGTCTATGGCTAATGGTAATATGCAGCTTCACCGTTAGCAATGCACCGCGAAGTCTGAAGATTGACTAAACTTCAAGGCAATGCTCTGTGATCCTATTAGACTAGATCCTATCTACAGTTTAAGGGTATTCCGAACCATTACAAACATCCATGGCACCACCGGGACTCGAATCCGAAACCTGGGGAACAGAGCGATAGACATTCCGCCTTTCAGGCCCTCTTTTTTCCTACTTTTAATAGACAAATTTCAATAAGTAACTTTTCAAGCATTGGAAAACTTAAAATAAATGTGTACTTTATCATTAAATATCTTCCTCATCCATAAATGTAACAAAGTATCTTAAGAGATTTGCAATCTAATTTGTTAGACTGCATTTAATTCAGCTTTGTGAAAACCACATCGATGATAATGACTTCTTTATTGTCTCATTAAAATAGCATAAAAAAAACAGATATTTTATTCACTTGTTAATTTATTTTAATTCCCAAAAATCATTTTTCAAAAATTATTCATGTTGCACAATTAATCGAGAATTAAATGCAGTTATATATTTCAATTTAATTCATTTTTTATTAGAACTTTTCTCGTTAAATACATTGATTTGAGATTTAGCTCATTAAAATCACAAAAATGGTATTTATTTCAAACTTGCGCTCAGTTTCACACTGAATTTACTATTCTTTTTATTTGTATGTGTGTGTATGTAAGGTCAATTTAGACCTAGCTCCTAGTGGTATGCAGGCATCAGATTCGAGTCCTGACGGTGGCATTGATGTATCTGAGTGGTTCGAAATCCATGTTATACTGCAGATCTAATTAGCCCAAAGTGTGCAAAAAATGACCATAGACTGACAAACCAAACTTAATCGTGCATCCTGGACAATGTTTCTATGGGGCTAAGTGGTCTACAGTTTTCGACATGAACTCTCCCTGCTATCCTAACCGCCGTCCGATTGCCCTGCATATATTGCAATGGCCTGCCGGTGGATTGTTTCATTAAAAAATAACTGATCTAATGATCATCTACATCGCATTGGTATTTTTTGAGGAACAAAACTGCATTCTTCGGGATTTGGTAGAACTAATGAACCGAGCTCATTTCCATCGTTACTTGGCACTTCATGGCGAATCTCAGATGGCGAGATACTTGTAACGTAGAGAACTCGTGAGGCAATGACTTCAGTCAACTTTGTTGACCTCTTTTTGTGCGCAGTTTGTATTTTTGTTTTGTATTTTCCCATTTTTTGTATTGCCTTGCCAATGAAAATGTAAAAAAATATTTGAGATTTAACTCATAAAAATCACAAAAATGGTATTTTTTTCAAACTTACTACAAGTTTCACACTAAATTTATTATTTGTATTTATTGGTATGAGTATGTATGTAAGGTCAATGTAGACCTACCACCTTGTGGTGCATCTTGGGCAGCTTTCTATTCGTCTAAGTGGTCTACGGTTTTCTGCATGAGCTCCCGCTGCTATCCTAACCGTCGCCAGGTTGGCATGCATGTATTGCAATAGAATGCTGGTGGCGTGTATCAATAAAGAAGAACTGACCTTATGAACATCTACGTAACTACAGCATCTACATGAATTTTTCATGAACCAAACTGCATTCTTTGGGATTTGTCAGAACTACTGAATCCAGCTCATTTCCATTGTTGCTTGGCCCTTCATGACGAATCCGAGATGGCGAGATACTGGCAAGCAACAGAACTCTTGTGGCAATGACTTTGGTCAACTTTGTTGAACTCTTTTGTGTGCGTTTTCTTTTTCTTTTTGTATTTTTCACATTTTTGTATTGTCTTGCCATCTGAAATAAAAACAAGACTAGATTAGATCAGATATACCAGATATAGATCACAAAAATAGTATTTATTTCAAAATTATGTTCATTTGGACACGAAATTTATTTATTTATTTATTTTGTGTATGTGTGTTAAGAAAATGGTTTTATGCGTTTATTGCGCATAAATTCTTTAATTACATTTTATAACAATAAATAATTTAATTCATAAAATCAAATATTTTGCAAACTATTTTATAAACACAACATTCTACGATAGTCTGATTACTTTTCTGAAAACACCCAGCTAATATATGACGTCAAAGGGGGAAGAAGGCTAATTTCCTTTCCTATTTAGCTCTTAGAAGTGTCCTCTAACTAGTGTCTGCGTCTTGGTTTTATTTCTCCCATTATGTGGTAAGCTGGGTTTTCTTAATAAAAGGTTAGGTTGATCCAGATTACGAATTTTCTAATGTTATTGCAGAAAGTTTTGTGTTTAATCTATAATTAAATTGTTCTTGATAAGGTTATTGCAAAAGGTTTTATGTAATTTTCTACTAAAATTTATTTATTACCACACTCAAATCGCATTTTTAAATAAATAATAAAATTTTTGTTATTAAATAAGATTTTTATTAAAAATTACTTGGGAAAAAGTTACAGTGATTTAGCTTTATTAAAGTTTATTGTCTTACTTTTTAAACAAAGGAAAAAATAGATGCTTTAGTGTTTAATTTAATTTCAAATTAATATATGTGCCTTGGAAATAAGTATATTTATTGATAACCTAAAGAATTAATTTTATATACAGTAAGCAATAAAATATCTGGAGGAGGGAAATAATGCAATATCTTTGTGTATAGTGCGTTGCAACATCTATGTTTATTCTGTTATATGTTAATATTTTATAATATATAAATAATATTGCATACTTCATAAGTAAAAAAGAAAATGTATGGAAAACTAAGCTTCAGGTCACATCATGAAATAATTACGTAAATAAAATAATTACATAATTTAATACTTTATATATTGTTTCTAGTCATTTTATGATGACTAGTCGTGATATTGATGACTTAGTGACTAGAGTTCTGTCGCAGGTTTCGTGTTCGAGTGCCGGGGTACCATGGATGTTTGCAGTGGTTTCGAATCCATTTAAACAGTAGGACACAGTACAATATGTAGGACAAAATGTGTGACACAGTCCACCCCTTCGCAGTAAAAAAAAAAAAAAAAAAAAACGCTTCCTCTCTCGAAGTCTGACAATAAGCAGACAGCCTTGGACCACCTTGGGGCTGTTGCACCAATGAAGAAGAAGAAATCATTATATCCTTGTACCATTTATGTCAAATATGAAAATACAATCACTGAACAATTTTTTTTTTTACTCACAAAGTAATTTGATATTAAATGTAATGAATTGAAAAAAAAAACCCTCCAGAACAAAGAATGAATATGTGTTTATTTCAACCAGCAAAGTAACAGTGGTATTTATTTTATTTTATTTTCAATGGTACTGTTATATATGTTAAAAGTATATTATAAAATGAAATTCAATAATAAATTTAAAATAAGTTATAATTTTGTGACAGAAATTTAAGTTATATTTTTTTTCCTATGAGTAAACTTTGATACACCTTTTGGAATTACATTACAATTATATGGGAAATTGTTAACGTTGTTAATTGATTTATATATAAGCAACAATTTCTGCATTGCATTCATTGACAAGCTATTCGAAAATCTATTAACGCGAATGTTTACAAAATAAGTGGACAAAATTATACAAAGGAATAAAATTATAATATATTAAATGTAATACAAAGTAATTATAAAAATACTACAATAATAATAACTGCATCTCAGTATTCTTTAATGCAAAACTTTCAGAAAAAAATAATATTCAGTGTATTGTATTTTTTAATCATTTATTTGTGAACATCTAAAGAAACAGCAAAATTTTACATATCATTCTTCTTTACAAAGATAATACTATTTATATTTATTTGAGGCAAAGCAACTAAAAAATTTCTAAAGATGAATAAATAAATTTATTTTATGAAAAGTATTAAAATTATTTTACAGTTTCTTGGAAGCTATTTGTAATTATCGAAAAAAATTTTTTTGTTGAATTTTTTTGCTCGTCATATGAATTAGCATGTTGTTGACTTTGGCAATCTGTTCAATTTTATTAAATACATATATATATATATTAACTTAATACATATATCTTACACTTATTTTTATAATAATTTCATATTAATTAGAAAATGAATTTTTAGTATTAAATTAAATTTATAATTTTTAATTTGATTTGAAAAATGTAGCTTTACACATTTAATATTAAGGTGAAAAAAATAATTTGAAGAATTTAAATTAAAGCTAACTTATTAGTAGATTCATTAAAAATTATAATTAATTAAAAATGGTGAAATCGTGAATATATTTCTTGGAATAGGTTTAACTCAGAGTACATTAACAAATACCAAATAAATTAGTAAGAAAAAAAAAAAAGCAAATTAAAAATTAATTTAAATTAATTATTCAGCTTGCTGTCTTTGAATATAATTTTGAAACATTATTAAAGCAATGATTTGATATTTTTTTGAGATTTACATTAAAGGACTTAGAACAGGGATGGCCAACCCAAATGATCTTGCGGGCCGCTTTGGAAATGCATCCTAACTCCGCGGGATGCATAAAAATTATATATCCCCATATTAGATTTAGACATTTTTTGAATGGAAACATGGAAACATAAGTTATTTTTCAATTCCTTCTATTAGCTCACACTCTCCCTATATATATCTTGTTCAAATTTCCATTCGTTAATAAAATACTTTTTTTCATCCCCTGAAGCTCAAATACATTTTACAGAACTTGTAGTGGAGGGCACTGGATGTTAATACAATTTTTTCAAATATTAATTCATTAATTAAATTTAATAAATTAATTTTTGTTTTTTTAGATTTAAGTTGCATATATCTACCAATAGATGGCGCCAGATAAACTAAAAAATGAATGAAAATTATTTAAAATTATATATATATTTTTTATTATTCTTACATTTGAAGATATGTAATATAATAATAATAATAATAAACGCACATTATAAATAAATATATAAGACTGAAAGTGAAATATAAAAAATATATAAATATAAGCGAAATTAAAAAAATGAAATCCTTAAAATATATTTATTTTACTAGTGCGATATTTGTTTCTCCACTCAATTTAGCCATTGCAAATCGATCTCAATTTGGGTATTTGCGCATCGTAATGGGTGTTGCAGATTAGCGTCCGTTATGTTTGAGCATGGTTTGTGTTGGGTCAATTTCATTTTATAAAAAAAAAAAACGATTCGAAGGTATAAGTTAAACCAAAAGCTCTAACAACTTCAACTAAGAGTCTGGTTTGCTCGGCTATCAACAATCAACGGTGCGTATCTAGGGATGGCCACTGCGTCACTGAAGTCACTTACATAGAACCTGTTATATAGATGTTCCAAGATGCTCGCGCGAACTCATAAATGTATACTCATTAATAAAACAAGCAACATCTGTCCTATATTCGCAAGAATATTATTTTAAAGTACAAGTTAATTTTTTCTCATAATTTCAACAGTTAATGCTTGAATATACGGATGCCCACATAATGTTTTTTTTTTTTTAATACATTGGTTTTTTCACTACAATGGTCATTGTAAAATAAATATATTTTGTAAAAGTGTGATACATCTCACGGGCCGGTAAAACATAAGACGGGCCTCGGGTTGGCCACCCCTGATTTAGAACAATGTAAACCTCCACTTTTTTAATAACGTTCTTACAGTGAAAATATTGCATTTTCTCTATGCAAATATAATTAATCCCTCAACGTATATAATGCTATGCAATTGATTAATTTACAACACTTCAACAATTAACTTAATACAAAATTGTTCACGTTTGAGACAATCCATTATTAAAATCATTAGTTTCATTAAAATTATAAAATATGTCGAACAAGGTTTTAAATCTGAAAGTAATTATAATTAATCAAAATATATTCTAGATGTTAATGATTTATTCTTACATTCTGAAATTTTCTTTTCGTATCTATTAACAATTGTTGTGGTACTCAATGAAGGAAAAATTTAATATTCATTTATGCAGTGACTATTATATTTGCTGAATGCCGTATAAGTTTCTACGTTATTAATATATTAATGGAATAATAATAGGAATATGTGAATAGAATAGAATCATTTATTATATGATGATGTAATGATGTGGAATAGGAATGTAGGAAATATAATAATTATGAAACCTAATTATCTTTCCTAACATCTGAACATAATAATGATTTTCCTCGTGCATTTTTATCGTGCTATGAACGAACTTGTCAATATACGAGAAGAAGTCTTTTTGGATAGATCAAGTGCATATACAACTACAAGGTAATTATAATTAAAGTCCCACTTTCAAAATGATTTAAAGAAAGAACCACTCGTCACAATGAGTTCAAATTTGAACTGAAGATACTTGAAGAAAGGAAAAACAGCATGGCATCAAAAGAATTTCATATATTTTTTTCTATCCAATATCGTATTATCTTGCTGTGGTGGATGGGCTTCATATTATCAGTGTCACAACTGTTGAGTGACTTGGAAGTCATTTTATCCGTCAAAAATCGAAACAATTAAGCACATTGAACACTGCAGTTGGTTTAATGTGCAACTCATGCCAACTACGGTGTCATTTCGTTTCAAAATATTGCTGGAAGCAGAATTCACTTTCTTTATGCTGCTTACAGCGCCATCTAATAATACAATTTGGCTCTTTATTTGATGCCGTACAGTTTCCCATTTCCGAAGAGATGCAAGGATATTCTAAGCATCTCTTCAAACAAGTTCCGTCTATCAATGATATCTTCGGCTGTCCTGAAATCAATGAATAGGTGATATAATTCTGTCTTTTCAAGTATTGGTCTAGGCTGAGTATTTGTGTATTTGGTCAGTAGTAGAACTAACCTTTAGAATCCCCACTGATGTTCACCAATTATTTTACCTGTTTCAGCTAGCCGTTCAGCTAGAATGTTTAAAAAATATCTTATATGTTGACTAATCCCTCGATAGTTACTGCATTTTTTCTTGTCTAATTTTTGTGTGGACATATGAACCAATCTTGCCATTCAATGGGCATTTTTTCCAAAGTTCATACATTGGAAATAACAACAAGAATTTATTGGGTAAATTTAGGCTCGTTTATATTCCGTAGCTTGACCTTCATACCATCCGGACCTTCCGCACTGTTATTATTTAATTTATTCATTTAATTTATTCACTGCCTACTTTGTCCACAAATGGTTCTCTGTCTTCGTCTTGTCGATTCCAATATATGCATTGATACATTCCCTGTACTACATAAAACATGTTTTCAGTCTGAAGAAGTCTTGAAAAGTTCTGTCCATTTCTAAATATTTCAATTTTATCATTAATAAGTTAACCATTTTTATCATGGCATATGTCCTAGCAAAGAACTTACTCTCAACTCTTTTGGAGTTGTTTATTACATTGTACAACTTTTTCTTGCTTCTTTCTGTATTTTGAGATGTTATTTCTCCTTATATAACTCCTCCCAATAGATTCTCTTCTTTAGTTTGAATAATCAAAGTTTGAATGATCATTCTTTCTGTCGTCTAATTCCTTTGTATTCTTCTTTTGCATTTCATGTATAGCGTTTTTATATCATAAGTCAGTATATATGGGTTTTTTTATTTATTATTCCCCATTCATCATCGCACTAACCATTCGCTTTTCTTTTTCTCTGAACTGGCAATATTTCCTTAGATGCTTTTATTATTATAGGCTTAAGTGTCTCCAAACTATGACCCAATTATTCTGCTTCAATTATTTTTTAATTTTATTCCTATACTTTGTCATCAGTGTATAGGCTCTCATACTTTTGGTATTTTTTATGTTTACTTATTTATTCATTTATTTTTAAAAAAAAAACATTTAGAAGTTTTACTGCTAATTTTCGCAATTACCAAATAATGATCAGAATCAATGCTTGCTTCTTGATAGCTTTTAACATCAAGTAAGCTGTTTCTATGTTTCATGTCTATCAATACATGATCATTCTGATTCAGTGCATTACCATCTGAGGAGTGAAATACTCTAGAGCAAATCTTGGGCTTACGATGACCATTTCAACTCAAATTATAAGTCAGATATTTTAATTTCATTGTCATTGAAATCTTTGATTTTCAGTATAATTCTGAACATTATTTTCTCTACTTCTTTTGCATTAACATTTGCAATCCTGTCTTATGCCATTAGGTGGACATTTGTAATCCTTCCACCTTATCATAAAATATTTATTTCTCTGATAAGATACTTTTTATCTTCTGGAGGTGTGTGCACACAAATGATGTTCACTGGCAACTGGCAACTGGCGCGATTACGGAGTTCCAACAGGGGGAAATACCCCACAACCTCCTCAACATGATTTGATTTATAATGGCTGCTTAATCAATGTTAGTAAAATTAAAGATAAATGTTTCTAAAATTCAAATTAAGTAGGGTACTAAAAAAAAAAAAAAAAAATACTATTCATAAAAAGTAAGATAAAAAATAAAAGAATTTAAAAGTTAAGTTTTAAATTTGGTACAATTAGGGACCAGTTGTCGATTAGGGACCAGTTATAGACTTTGAACCTTTAAAGGGAAATAATTTTTAAAATAGAAATTAAGACCAATCCTCAAAATGATGTTCACATTTTGAGGATTGGTCTTAATTTCTATTTAAAAAATTATTTCCTTTAGAGGTTCAAAGTCTATAACTTCCTTTCTAATTATCTTATCACTATGAACTCGGTCTAAAAATGATGTTGGTATTTAAAATATAAGCTACAGCTTCTCTTTGTCAGTTTTCCTCTTAACAACCATCTTATCTCCTGTACCACTAATATTTTGATGCTATATCTATCCACCTACCTTTATTAGCACAACTTTTAAAGAGAGTATATACGTTAAGTAATGTAATATACGTCCGTTTTTGTTCAAAGTCGTCTCAATGACTTCCGTTCGATTTTTCTGCCTTAGATTTCTTAACATGACATTTTTGTTATGGTTCTGGTTAGGGCTGTTAACCCTAAGCCCAGCCTTTAACCTAAAAGACCAGTCCCTTGATATATATATATTAACCCCATTAGCTATACAGCCATTCCGGTTGAAAGAAAGAAATATTATTGAAACTATGTTAAATTTATTTTGGCGTATTTAATATACATTAAACTCCACAAAGCCAGCGTTTTAAGATCCTATTTTTCCCCAGAGGTACATTAACTCAGAAAAGGTTAGTAGAAGTGATTTGAAGTCAGGAGGAAACAAAACAAATGTTTTTATAAAATCATGTACTACACGTTTAGCAATATGGTTTAGTCAATAGCATTTGAAAGCTTATACTTGAAAATGCTTAGATTATTCTTTAAACTAATATTTTTTTTATTATTTTTCTGAATTCATGTTATTAGAGAGAGAAAGCATCAAGGTACTCAAACTTCAATTATTTTATTAGAAATAATTAGAATAAACCAATAACATTAGTGAAATAATGAAAAAAAAAAAACTCAGTTGTGCATAAAAGTATATTTAGAAACAAAAAGAAGTTTGAGTTAACATATAAATTGTGAGAAAGTTAACAGAAATTTTTCACTAGAAGTATTTATAAAATAAACTAAGCCTAATTTCAAATAAAATATTTGAAATCCTATACATAAAAATGTTTAGATTATTCTTTTAACTAATATTACTTATTGTTTACCAGAATCCATATTATTAGAGATGTGACATCGTTCAGGAACTGACATCCAAATTATCTTCTTAGAAATAATTTGAATAAATTAACAAAAGATTAAAACAATGAAAAAAAAGATTCAAAGGGCCTAAAGATACATTTAGAAACAAAAACATATCTATTTTAAGGTACACGTATTTCTTTTTCTTTATAATAACCATTACTAATTTTTAAAAGTAAAAAAAATATAAAACATATAAAAGAGAATTTCCTAATGATACAATAAAAATATTTTTAACATTACACATTAATTCAGGTTTCGTATCCTGTTAAGTTTCTCAATTGATAAAATAACATTTGCAGGATATCTTTCACAAACTTTCATTGGCATATGAAACATTCAGAAACATATGACAATTTATGTAAGTAAATAGTAACCATTTTCTGCCTAACAAATAGCCACAGCTGGTTAGTAACTTATCTACATTACATACAAACATATATCTCCATTAAATGAGTATGCTCCTTTCAGGATTAAAACAATACCAATTCCATTCAGATCCTATAGTGAGGGGATTTATGGAAATCTGAAATATCTTAATATTAAAAGGGCAGAAAGCTGTAAACATTGTTTTCTTTTTATTTGTAATATTATATATATTATTAAAAAAAATGTTAACAACTAAATTGTTAAGATTCTAATTATTTCTTTGGCTTGGGCTTTTCTAGGGCTTGAAAATTATGTAAAAATGTTATATATTTCAATGAATTGGTTGGTTTAAATACAACATAGGCAATTTCTAGTAAAAAGATGGAAGTAACAAATTCTCATCATCTTATCTGATATCTGTTTAAATGATATTTTGATAGGATAATTTAAATGATAATTTATTCTTTCAACTAATGGAAATCATTAAATTACCTTTGATCTAGCAGAATTTTACAGCCAATTATACATGTAGTAAATGTAAAAACAATTTTTTTTCTGGTAAGAAATAGTATAGGGACAGAATTATCTCACACAAATTCAATGCAGGAAATAAAATGCTGAATAATACATTTATTAGTGGATGGAGATAAATTAATGACTAAAATGTCTGCGTTTTAAAAAAATAATGCAAATTAATTTAATTTAATTTTGAAAACAATTAAATAACTTATGAAAAATGTTATGATAAAAATAATTTTATAAACTAATAAGAAATAAGATATTAAATAGTTAACGAAATACAGTAAATTTAGCAATAAACTACTTACTTTAACAAATGAATAATTTTTGAAATCATTTATTTATATCAATTTAAAATCATTATATACAAAATATCAATTTGAAATTTCACGATTCTTTACTTACAAAAATCTACATTATTAATTTTATCAACATAAAAACACAAAAAAATTTCATTAAAAAGGAATAATTCGTATGAAATTAAATCTATGAATGCAATATTTAAATACATTAAAATAGACGATAACAATTGCAGAAGATTGGAAGTTTAATTTAGAGGATAGAGCTACATTATGTGAACCAATCAAAAGTCGTTTCCCATCTCTAACCATTACATAAACTATTATGCTTTATGATATTATTCGCAAATTTGGTCGAATTTTTACTGATTCATGATAGTTCAGCGCGATGCTGCACGCCTGGATGTATCTACTCATCACACCACAAACGCCGCTATTTGGGGAAAATACAGTGCTCGAGTTGGCCAGGGAAGTTTTCAACAAGCACGAGAATATTCAATGAAATTAATTGCAGTATGCTACATTATATAATCCTGTCGAAATGTAAACATAGTGTGGCGTGAAAGGATTGAAAACTCAAAGTGATATAAAATATCGTCGTTGTATCGTTATAGTGTAAAAGTGCTAAAAGGCAAAATCAAAATGTATGCATCTTAAACAAAGGATACACAAAACTAAAAGGTTGTACTGCAAGGTATGAATAAAGTAAGAATCCCAAACTTGTTAATTTTCCTTCACTAAGCATTAAATAAACTATTATACTATGTTATATGGTATTATTCTCAAATTTGATAGACTTTTTACCGATTCATAATAATTCAACTCGATCCTGAAACATTTGGATGTACCTACTAATTACACCACAAACGTCACTAATTGGGAAAAATACATCAGTCGAGTTGGCCAGGGAAGTTTTCATCAAGCACAAAATATTCAATGAAATTAATTGCAGTATACATTATATAATCCTGTTGAAATGTAAACCTAGTGTTCCGTGAAAGAATTGAAATCACAAAGCGATATAAAATACTGTTGTATGTCAAAATGTTAAGGGATAAAATCGAAGTTTATGCCTCTTAAACAAAATGACACACCAAACTATAATTTTGGATTGTTTGGTATGAGTAACTTGCTTTACTCAGATTACGTCGAATGTTAATGAGATTCCCAGGAAACGACCTTCAAACTTCTCACAATTTCAATTCACAAGGACTGATGACTACCTGCAGAAAGATGTTCTCAAAACTAGATGTACCTCCCATCTACTAAAACCGGTAACCAAAGCGATATGTAGATACACAATAGCCCAACTTCATCTGGGCCTTATTACCAGGATCCTCTTATCCAGGGATACGTGTCGCCACGCATGGAAAAAACATGCAAGTCAAAGAATTGACATTGATAGTAAGTTCAAATATAACGCAACATTTCATCTTAGAGTAAAGTATGCATCCACTCTTGTTAATCAAATTCCAGATGGAAAAAACCTCACCACTATTGCAAGTACGTTTGTTTGTGTTCTCATATGTGGGTTAGTGGAGGAAAGGATCACTGTTGAGCTCACATCCCACTTTCTGATTCGATTATAAAATGTACTTGTGGTCGCTGAGGAATATATGTAGAACTGTTAAAAATGACGATTCAGGTATAGTCACTCTGATGATCGATCTACCCTCAAGTTTTGCCAGTCTAGGTCAGCTGCTGCTTTATTGATACTTTTTATCCTCAGCAGACCATCTGCTTTGAATGTGTTCCCCTAATTTTCTTTTTCATCCTCGAGACCACATACATCATTATTATCGACCCATTACTTAAAACGCTTTGTATAGATTATTTTGTTAATGGAATTATTTCTAAGAATTTACTTTATTTATATTGTTTTTTTTTCCTTCATTGTTTTTGTCCTTCGAATAAGTTTTAATTTAACAATAATATGTATGCTTTATTTTTTATTAGGTTATGTTTGAACAGTTCTCTAACCTGCATGTTTTCAGTGCGTGGTGACACGTGTCACAGGAAAAACGGATTCTAGTGAGTGAGTCCAGATAGAGTTGGAACTTTTGTGTATCTACATACCATAACTCTATGGTTGCCACTTTTGTTAGATGGGTGATAAATCTAGATTTCGGGTATATCATTCTGCAGGTAGTTATCAATCCTTTGTGGATTAAAATTGTGGGTTAGGTTTCAAACTATGGGGACTTCCTGGGGATCTTATTAAAGGTCGAAGACGTTTGAATGGTTCATATAAATCGTTACAAGCCTCATTGCAAAAAGTTACTATTCCTCACTTGCCACGATGTAGGGTTGTGCAGATATGAAAATTATTTTTTTTTTAATGAATTCTCAATTTATTATATTGTGTCCCAATGAAACCTTTAATCCATTACAATTAGATGCTTTTTCGGGTAGCCGTAGTTATTACGAACGGTCATAGAAATGAATTTTAATGACCGTTATTAATTATCATCATTTAAGAAGTTTTTTAAAGCTTTCCTCTGAAGAAATTGAGCTCACTACTTTTTCTCTATTAATGAACGAAAATAAATGGACTACAAAAATAAATATTCCCTATTTGCAGAAACATAGCATTAATTTAAAAAAAAATTCTGTGATTTTTTACTCAAAACTAATTTTTCTACACAATCAAAGCCTTTTTATGTTAAAGAAATTTTTCAAATACTAAACTTGTATTGACATACACAGAACATTTAATATACGTAGATGTATTATGTCTGAAACCAATTTACTTACTATTCCTGAATACGAAATTAAAAAGATGTACTAAATTGAGTACTATGTTGTACTGTAATTAATTAAAAAAGATGTACAAAAAGTTCTTAATGCATTTTATTCGCCTCATAAAAAACAATTTAAAAGAATCTGGAATTATTCCTGTGAAATACAATTTAAAAATTTTGGATAAGTTATTTCTAAAACTATTAAAACTGGATTCCTCAACTGCCTAAACTCCCTGCGATGTTTTCATTGCCAGAAATATGGAAATTCTTAAAATACTTGCCTTCGAAATCAAATATTCATTTGTACAACTGCCGTCCATTTCAAGGAAAATTTTCATGCGGATGCTGCCTAATCTGTTTACTTTATCAGCCTTATAACTCCAATTCGAAATACTAATAACAGTGATAACAAGAGACAAATATAAAAGAATTTAAAAACAGTAAAAAACAAATAATATAAAAGAATTTTTTTAAATCAATTCCTACTTTTTTTCACTATATTGCAGAAACGTCCCTCAGAAATAAATTTGAAATTTTCCACTTGCATCTGCCGCCATCTATTATTAGATACATGCAACTTAAATCTAAAGAAAAAAACTAAAACTGATTAATTAAATTTAATTAATGAATTATTATTTGAAAAAACTGTATTAACATCAAGTGTCATCCTCTACAAGTTCGAAACAACTTGAGGGAATGAATAAAAAGTATTTTATGAACGATTGAAAATTTGTAGAATATATATATATATATATATAGGATAATGTGCACTAATAGTAGGAATTGAAAAAAATTAAGTCAGAAAAAAATGTATTTTAACATTTTTCAAACGGGGGCCTGAATGGCCGAGTGGCTAGCGCTTGGTGCAACAGGTTTCGGGTTCGAGTCCCGGCGGTGCCATGGTTGTTTGTAGTGGTTCGGAATCCACTTTAAAAAGTAGGTCCCGGTCTAATAGGATAGTAGAGCGTTGCGGGGGCATTGTTACTCCGCGTCCGTGGCTTATCTTCAAGTTACACGCGCCCCTAGGCAATGCAAAGTGAATACGTCTCTGCAGCACTTGCCTTAAAGCATCCGAAGACCAAGCTGTCTGTGCTTGCCAGCTGCATTAGAAAGAAAACAAAAACATTTTTCAACCTCATATGCATTTTCTTTGCACATATCAACTAGGATTTCATGTTAAATTTTATTTAAAGTGTGCAAAAATTACTTATAATTGCTTGACATTGCTTATAACACACACATGCGCACATATACACACACAGAGACACATATAATATATATATATTCAAACATAGTCAAATGTAATGGCTTCATTTCAATACATCTAAAGTGTTGCATAAATAGTGAGTTTAAATCAATTTGGGTAGTTCAAATTTATTTTTTTATTATATATTTTTTTAAAAATTTATTGAGTAAAAGAAAATTAAGACACGAATATCATAAATAAAAGTAATAAAATGGATTGTAACTTTGCTAGTCAGCTAAGGAGACATTATTTAGCCTAGATTTTAATCTTGGTAAAATGAAACACCACACATCACAAGCAATTTCCTATAGTGCACAAAATTATAGAATTATTCCGTAAAACATTTATTGACACTAAATATATTTATACAAGTTCTTATGAAAACAAAGATTATATCTGAAAATATTTTCGTTATATCTTAAGTATACCATTCGGGAAGTACTTTTTTCGAAGCTTTATAAGAAGTTCTTAAAAAATTTTATTGTCAATAAAATCTTTTAGTGAATAAAAATTGCTGTAATTTTGTGCACTATAGGAAATTGCTTGTGATTGCGGCTGGTGTTTCAATTTACGAATATTAAAATCTATGCTAAATAATTCCTTCTTAGTTGGACACACATTTAAAATGCACTTTATTACTTTTAATTATGATGTTCGTGTCTTAATTTGGAACTACTTCCTTAATATGAATAACAAGAATGTTGCAGGAAAACCAGTGTTTTGTAGGCCATTAAATTATTAATCACATCAATGTCATCATTGTTAAGACTGGGAGTAGGGAGTAGCGATCTTTATCCAGTTAAGTTAGTTGTTAAACAGGTTGATGGGGCCTGATGGTCGAGTGGCTAGCGCTCTGGCACTCTGTATCACACGTTTCGGCTTCGAGTCCCGGCGTTGCCATGGATGTTTATAGAGGTTCGTAATCCCTTTTAAGCCGTAGGTCGCGGTCTCATATGATCGTCACATTATTCCAAACTGTAAAGGGGCAACTCAGTTCTAGGCCCAGTGATGTGGTGTGGTGTGGTATAGAGGTAGTAGTGCTTTTGGTAGTCACTGGTAAAAATCAAAGGAAGTTACTGCTGCTTCTTGAAACCTTCTTTGGCCTATTACTTCTGTTTGGCAACCATTTATGAGAAGGAAGAAAGAAAAGCAGCCACAAAATTAAAGTTTTGAAATAAAAGCTGTCTTAATAGGAAAACTGACAGGAAGAGAACTATATTTATTTTTAAATATGGGTACATATTTCTCTGAAATACCACAGAGGGCACCTGGAAATCTAGGCTGCATCCTTTGAGAACCATTGGCATAGAATTTATGTTTTACTGAAATAAGTGAAGATCGAGTTAAGTAACTGTTGATGAGGTCTAGATCTCATATGACCGTAGAGGGCCACAGAGCTCAATCAGACTTCTCAACTACATCATTTCCAATCTGTAAAGGGGCAGCTCAATTCTAGGCACAGTGATGTGGTGAGGTGTAGTAGTAGTAGTAATGTTCGTAGGTGGAAACTTGCTACCTTCTGTAAAATGATTAAATGAAACCTTTTGCTGCCACATAATTTGACTTTTGAAAACTGCGCATTGCAGTTTGTATAAGTTATACATAATATACATACAAAATATATCTGCAATGTCCTTTTAAACAAGTTCTCTTAAGGAGTAGGTATCCTCTCAGCAATTCTGGAGCCCTTAACTGAACTGTCGATTCTATCTCTCTAATCTTAATCTAATCTCACATAAGCATATTCATCGTCTCACTAATCTAATCTCTCTGTTGCCATAATTTAACCTTTGAAGACTGTGCAATGCACATATTATACATAATAATCACATGAAATTTAAATGCAATGTTCAGTTAAATAAGTTCTATTAAGGATTAGAAATCCTCTCAGCAATTCTGGGCTGCTTAACTGGACTGTCGATTTTATCTCTCTAATGCAAACTCTAATCTTAATCTAGTTTCACATAATCATAATCATCACCTCATTAATCTAATCTCTATGTTGCCACATAATTAGACCTTTGAAAGACTGTGCAATGCAGTTGTACATATTATAAATAATAAACACACGAAATGCATCTGCAATGTCCTGTTAAATGAGTTATCTTAAGGATTAGGAATCCTCTCAGCTATTCTTAATTGGAATGTCGATTCTATCTCTCTAATTCAAACTCTAATCTTAATCTAATCTGTTGGTCACTGAATCTCTCTATATATGCCAGAACCAATGCAGCTGAAAATCATGAACCATGTTTTGCAGGAATGGCCAGCTGAACTTGTCCTATTCTCGTGCCTATTCTTTTGTTTTCTTGTTTCCCTGATTGATTCAGCTTTCCCAAGAAACTGTCCTTGCGGTTTTACAGGGAATGTTCCTTTCCAGGTTCTATTGCCTGATATATAATTCCCATGGGAATGTATGGTTCGTTTGATATGAGCTGAACTTTACAATCCAGAACTTTTTAGATTTTTATTAATAACATTAAAAAGGAAAATAATTTTTTGTTGGTTTACTAACGGAAACTCTGGATAAAACACCTTTACTACAACAATAATCGTAGTCACTGTTACAAAACATTAAACGAGTGTCAATAGTTTTTAATCTCATCTTATAGAAGGAATGTTACAAGTCTCTTTACATTACTTATATAAACCGCATAGGTTTCGACGTCACAGATAAATTTTGCATATTCTCAACTTTGTAAATGTTATACATTTTCTTTTTAATCTCTTCTGTTTCATTTTTGTTAAAAAATTGTCTATTATATGGTTATTTTTATACCGAATTCGCAATAATCCTAATTGTTTTGAGCAGTGCATTATGAGTATTTAAAGCCAATATCATGATAGCTTTACTACAATTAAGACTGAACTCCTTGTAAAAAGTATTTATTAATATATATATTTATATTGGTCAGATTTATTTTACTATAGAAAACGAGGTAAATTGAAGGAAATTTTGTATTTAAATTACATCTTTTGACAATATTCATAGAACTTTAATATGTATTATAATTAATTTAATGAAGTTTAAAAAATAACATATAAATTAAATTTAATGAAGAATTCAACTATTTTGAAAAATTTAAACTTTATAGATCTACTTCCATGATATTTAAGGTTTATGTAAAAAAACACAATTCAAAGCAAAGCTATAGTGCTTACTCAATATTATAACTCCTACTATAATTTGCTAAGCTTTTATTATTATTTGGTTTTATTATTAAATGTTTTTTATAATTTCCTTTTCTATTTTTAAAATGTTTTATTACCAGTATTAATTAAATTAACTCATAACAACTTCTAAAAGCAAATACAATTCCTTTTTTAACTTAACTTAATTAATAAAAATTAAAATTTGTAATAAATGTTTTTAATATTCAAATACATAAAAAGAAGCAATAAAATAATTTGTTACTTTTTATTCGAATAACATTGCAGAACATATTTTAATTAGCACTTACTTTATTAAAAGGAGTATATTAATAATTTAACATATTTAACTCTGTTTTAATGCAACAATTGCATACAATTCAAAGTAAAGAACAATTATAAATGAAGATTCTTTAAAAATATCAATGAATTTAGCAGAATAGAGTTCAAAAGTTGTATCTAATTAATAATTAATTAAATATTTTAATTTAAATAATATTTTCATTTTTTTTACAGTGCATTTAATTTCAAAAGAATATAAACTTATAAAACGTTATTAGTGTATTGTGTTTTTAATATATTATTTTGAATGAATTAATTAAATTCATATTACACAATTAATAAGTTTTCAGAAAAAAAAAAGTAAGAAATAAACATATTTTCAATTGTAAAAAAAAGAAAAATATAAAATTGTGTATTAATAATTTGATTTAATTTTGATTTGATTTAATTTTGATTTGATTTAAATTTGATTTAATTTTTGATTTAAATTTGATTTAATTTTTATTTATTGCGACTGATTTAAATTTGATTTAATTTTCAACCACATTAATATACGATACATACCAGAATTTAACTAAATGGAAGGAAAGAAAAGCCAAAAAAAAAAAAAAAAAAAAATGCATAAATTATATATTTTTACAAAATTTAAACTACATTTTTTACTATGCAACAAACATGATAGCAATTTTTATGAAAAAATTAATTAAAAAATATATTTAAATAAATTTGTTTACTATAACCTTTTTCTCCGATAGTTCTTTTTCTAATTTTTTATTTACTGATTTTAAAATTTTCATAATCTTTTCAGTGAAAATTTAAGATCAATTTGTTATGTCAACATAGATATGAAAAAGAAAAAAATATTCAAAATTATAATAAAAATATTAAAAAAGAAAAATATTAAAAATATATAATCGTATTAATAAAGTTGTTTTTGAAATAACTTTTAATCTGATAATATTTATAATGTGATCATAAATGTTTATATTTATGCTGATAAAGTACACAATATTTCACTATTTAACAAACAAATATTTATCTTTTCCATATTTTTTTGTTTTAAATTCCTGGACAGCATTTTTTTTTAATTTATAGTATAGAATTTAAAATTAACAGAATTTGAAAAAAATAATTTCAAAAAAACTCGAACCATACAAGAAATATTTCTTTTCATTTTAAATAAAAATGAGATTATTAAACTTCCTTCAAAAGGTTTTTATTTAAAAAAGAAGAATTAATTTTTTTAATATAAACTTTATATTCCTGTAATAAGCAATATAATGATCTCGCAGTGTTACAAAAATTATATTTTTAGTATTCGATAATGTGTAGGAAATATTTTAAAACATACTTAAATTTTATAAAAAATTTAACTTTTCAGGAACCTACAAAAATTTCTGAATTGTTTGAATTGTATTTGTGTTCAAAAAAATTTCTTTAAAATGTTATTTATTTTTCATTATTTAAGTATTAGAATAAACTAACAAAATGTTTTATTTCTTAATAATTAAATATTATAAGATATTTGGAATATTTTATTCTTAACTATATAATTTCAAAATATTTATTAGCTATATTATTATTGTATGTATGTTTTTGTTTCTGGAAAATGAATATTTTGAAATGTATTTATATGAAAATATTAGACTAACAGAAAGTTATTATTTCTGATGTAAAAAATTATGCAATAAATAAATAAGATATTTAGCTGCTAATGCATGAAAATAATGCTACCACATTATTATGTTTCTTATGGATTGTGAAATTGAATATTATTTTACTAAAACTATTTTAAAAAACAAATTCTTAAATGATATATTTCAAATAAAATTATTTTTGTCTTAATATTTCATTTATTTTGCATGATGCAATATTTTAAAATTTCTCTCTTACCTGTCCAGAAAAAAAAATGGAATTGTATTAAGGACCAATTATTTTTATTTTTTATTTTATAAAAATTGTAAAATTGAAAATTGGAATTGCTTTTTAACCATCATTATAGTAGAATTTTATTTTAGTACTACCGCAATAATTAATTGTGATTTTTTATAATGATGATTTTAATTTTTTTTCATGACTCTTATCATTATAATATTTATCTTATAAATATATAAAGCGGATGAGTTTTTGACATTTTAAAATTCTCTCTTTAACGTAGAAATATCACAAACTGAGTAGAACACATAATTTATGTATACAGCATGCCAACATGAATAGACTTTGAAATTTCCAAATAATATTGATGATGCTGAAATATTTCAAGCATGATAGATTTCACTCTTAGCTTTCACTATCTTATGTTGTTCATGTTAATATAGCTGGAAAGTTCACAAAGTGCGTGTTGGACCTTTATCCATAAGCAGGTGGCCAGCACCGCCAAGTTACCTCATTGTAGGACTATTCAGGAGGCGAGGTGCTTTGAAGAAAGGCTACGGAAGCGAATGAACACCACGTGTCTAGCAATTATCTACGATCTGGCTAGACTCGGACTATCCAGCTAGCAACCGCCAGGACTGCATCGACGCAACGTGCAACGCCAGAGCGCAAGCCACTGGGCTATCAGGCCCCAGTTTTTTATTTTTATACCCTTGGTGAATTTAATTTGGAGTTGTGTTTTTAAAAATCATTATGCCAAATGCTAAGTTTAATATCACCATAATAATTATCTGAGGTTTTATTATTGTTGAATTTTAAAAATAATGAAGATTTTAAATTTTTTACATGATTAATATCATTATAATACTTCTATTTATCTTATATGAAGAGTATAAACTTTTTGTCATTTTAAATTATCTCTACACAAACTGTATTCAACGCATAATTTATGTATATAGCATGAAAAGCTTGCCGGATAGCCATTGAAATTTTAAATTATTTATTGATGATGGTAAATATTTCACATGATAGATTTTACTTTTCAGGCTTCCACAAAGATCATGGTATAAATCTACTTTCATAAATCAATTAATTTTTGTTTTAAATTTCTCACCTATTGTTGTTGAATGGATATTAAAATTGTGTATGTTTTTATTTTAGAGGAAACCTTTAAAATTGAATATGAGGTTTGTTTTTAAACATCAATACAGCAAGAAGTTTTAATTTAATACACGATCATAATTATTTGCGATTTTATTATTGATGAATTTTATAATAATGTAAATTTGAAGTTTTTCGTGATTTATATCATTCGTTTATTTATCTTATAAATAA
>BPLR01009583.1:0-29459 GCA_021605095.1 Caerostris extrusa | reverse complement strand
TATTATAATGAAAAAGTTTAGCGTTTAATCTCCAAACACATTAACTGTGTTTTAACGACGGATGCCAAAATCTCTCGTCATAGAGAATCCATTTTAGCAATTTTTCTCACGATAACAGTTTTGGCATCCCCATTCCCAAGAGAGAGGAAGTACGCAATTTAACAAATATAAATAAACCCGTCACTCCCATGAACTATACCATGAGCGGTTCCATCATGATTGGTGATAAACCACGAGTTGAGAAATGTCTACTACAATGAGAAGTGAGGTATGTTGATCCTCCCCTCTTGAAGGATTGTCTTAAAAAGAGATTTTTGGTAAAGAAGGGAGAGAGTTCTGCGACGAGTCGACCAGAAGTGTCGTTTATTTTTTTTTTTCCTCTTAAGTTATTGAATAGGCTGAAGTTTTCCACCTGTTTCAATGTGACCCCTTGTTGTTTCCATGTATCACGCCATGTGATAATTAATGTCTGCTACAGATCATGTGCATTATATTCGTCGTAGACTCCAGAACTCTGAAATTCTCCGTCCTTGGAGTGAATTGCCCTAGTGTATCAAATTAAATCTTTAATTTTAATTTTTGTAAACAGAGTTCGTTTTATATGTATACAATGGTTAGAAATAAAAATTAAAGTATCTTTACGAACTTGAAAGTGGTCCTCTTCTGAAGCCTTTATAAGTCTAGTAAACACCGAGACGTCATACTGTCTATCAAAAGGCTCCTAATTACTTCTGACTGGTTGTTCTACATTTTGATATTTTAATATCCAATAGTAATTCACCTTAACCATAACATGTATGATTGCTGCCATTATGGCATGAAGCTACATTTCTCAACGAAAGATTATATATTTATCGCAATATAACTAATAGAAAGATAATATTTTAATATTAGTTGTAATATTAAAATCGAAGATGAATCACACATTTATGTTTAATGTCAAATATCTTTTCATGGTTGACATAAATAATTACTTGAAAATATATAAAATCGTCGTTATACATTAATTGCAACCTCAATATTCATATTAGACCGGGACCTACGATTTAAAGGGCATTTCAAATCACCACAAACAACTATTTCACCACTTGGACTCGAATCCGAATCCTGTAACACCGAGTACTAAATCGATAGTCACTCGGCCATCATGTCCCCGATAAGATATACTGAAATTCAAAAATATCATTTTGTTACATAGCAAAATAGATTCGGTATATACTTGATAATTTTGGATACATAATAAAGATAAAATATATGAAAATTGAAAATATTTTGTCACATAGTAAATAGATTTTGTATCTTCTAAATAGTTTAGGATAGACAATAAGAATTCTGTTATCTCAATCATATACTTAACAAAACTTGTCTCTCAATTCCAGTAAACATAATTAAAAGTTTCCACAAAAATGTATTTTGTCATTAACTGAACAGTAAAATCTTATCCAACTGGATCCGAAATCCAATTGAGTAATCCTCTAGTCCTAATAAGATTAATAGTTCTAGAACTTTCGAACTCTTTTAAAACTTGGTGATATAACTGGTACAAAAGCTTTTTCTACCTGCTTTTGTCCAGAGGAAAACACCGCTGGTCATTTCCGCGCAGAAGTGACCCAGGGAGGCACGATTAGTTCTTTTATTCCAGTCTGTCCTGGTCATAAATTTTACCAGAGATGTAAGGGACAGGCGTTATTTAGTGGCATCCATTGTTTAATTTCATCCGAACGTTTTACCCAACCAAAGAAAAATGGAACGATTCAATTCTGTTCTTTTTTTTTTTTTTTTGTTCCATTTCGTTTGTCGAAAGCTTCCAGGCAGGAACAAACAGGCCGGAATTGTATTTTGGCTTATTTTTTTATTATTTTTGGTCAGGTTTTGTCCTTGATTGATAGAGAGTCAACGTGAAATTGAAACTTTGTGTCGTGGCTGGCGCATTGAAAATAAAACAGAAAGACGGAATTCCAAACGGGGAAAGTTTTACCATTAGGAGAGACTATAAAAGGGTTATTGGCGAGATCTTCGTCTTTCAAGCCTTGAAAACGCTTTTTGTCTCCGCTGTTTTCATTTATAAAAGTTGGCCAACAAAGTAAACTCGGTTTCTACTGTCGATTGGAGAATTGCAGGGGATTTTTTTACATTCTTAGCGTGGAAGGATATTTCAACAGCAGCCAATAAAATGATTTCCAGAAGAGTCTTCTTTAAGCCCTTTGTTGCAGCATTATAGAGGTTTCGGTTCTATTAATACGAATAGGTTTGGAAAGCTGGCATCAAAAGAAATTGAATTGAATTGGACCAAAAATAGAATTGATTGTGGCAAAACCTTGTTTATTAAGATGCTATAACTGTTTGGAAAAAAATACTGCAAATACTTTTCTCTTTCTACTAAAGAATAGTAACTTTTAATTATCTCGCAAAGAAATGTTTTCCGTTACTCATAAAGTTTTCATGTTTCACATAGTTACTAAAAGAATAGCTACTTAAATATTGAAAAATGTGATGGCTTTCAGGAATATTGAATCAAATTTGTGTGCCGTACCGGAGTATTCAAAAATTGTTAGTTTTTAAACAAACAATTGTATCATGGACCTACTTATTAAATAATAATAAAAAATTCTTTATATTCTTTACATATCGTTTTCCTCTTTCAATTACAGCACTATTAGGGCTTAGGGTTCCATTGAATTTTCTATTGAACTTTGATTTTTCCCCTGTGTTTAGCAAGATGTATTGTATTACAGCGATTAATCCATTCCAATCACTAATGTTATACTAAGCCTAAAATATTTGTGGGATTACGAAAGGGCAAATAATCACAGTTCTTCATTATTCACTGCAGTCCAGAGAAGCAGGTTTGCACACAAAAGAAATTTGTAAAAGAATTTCAGCTTTTATTTTTAATTAATTTCACTAATTTATTTAGTTTAAATTTATTTTCGTGAAAAATATTTTTTGTTTTATAGTTATATTCTGTTCCCCAAATTTGACGATTTACGTGTATAATTTGGTGATGCCATCGCAAGAATTTCTCTATAATATTGCATATCACATTTTTAATTTTGATATCTATCAAGTTATTAAGGATACATATTTATATTAAAATTCCCTATTCTAGATGTCTGATGCAATAATTTAATTACAAAATTTTAATCTCAATCTTTCCTTCTGAAATTGTGTCTATCCATAATTTTTTAACGTATTGCCAATACTGACTGAACCATAAATTTAATTTCTTTTTATTTATAATATATAATGAAACTCTGAAATAACTCATTAATATTCTATATACTAATATTAATATCAAATGTAAAGCTATTTAATATTATTCGAACTGCAACATATCCAACCATAAGTTAGCTAAGTTAATTTTGGCGATAAAACTTTATATATAGTACCAAACCACTTGTCAAGAAAAATGTCTTATGTCTTCTTAAAATGTCTTCATATTAAAATTCCATATTGTAGATATATGAATCAATAATTTAATTGCAATATTTTTAATCTTAAACTTTCCACATTTTTTAACATGGTGCCAATACCAATTGAACCACAAATTCAAATTTTCATTTATAATATATAATGAAACTCTGAAATAACTCATTAATATTCTGTATATTAATATTAAAACCAAATTTAAACCAATTTAATATTACTCGTACTGCTACAAATCCAACCATAAGTTAGCGTTTCTTGGCGATAAAATTTCGTATATAGAACCAAACAGCTTGCGAAGAAAAATGTCTTCATATTAAAATTACATATTGTAGGTATATGAATTAATAATTTAATTGCAATATTACCATAAATTGAATTCTTTTCTTTTATAATATTTAATGAAACTCTGAAATAACTTATTAATATTCTGTATACTAATATTAAAACCAATTTAATATTACTCGAACTGCAACAAATCCCACCATAAGTTAGCGTTTCTTGGCGATAAAACTTCGGATATAGAGCCAAACAGCTTGTGAAGAAAATGTCTTCTGACTTATACAGCTTTAATTAAACCCGAAGGCGAAAAACTTATTCTGGTATTTGAAAAGGAACATTGAGTTTAATTAAAACGTCAAACGAGACACATATAACATGCTTCCAGCTGTGTTTGGTTCATCAGGATTGAGGGAAAATAGAAATAAAACAGGGCACGCCGTGTTAGATATCATTCGGTTTTTAGAAAATGACATGCTGAGGTTAAAAAATTTAACCACACACGTTAAATAGAAGATGATGCCGTGTTTTAGCTACAGTTAAAGTTAAAAAGTAGAAGTGTATAACGTAATTTTTATACTGAAAATTTATCAAGAGAGATATTAAATATCGATTGATATTAATTAATAAATCTATATTAAACTTCCAACATGTTTTAGTTCAAGTATAAATTAATATACGCTGAACACTTTTGTATTTTTTTTTGTTTTATATCGATAATGAAACTGGTGAAATATCTAAACAAAATTATAAGAGTTTAATTAAATAAGAAGATTTTGTAATACTATTTGCTTACATTCAAAATCCAGATTGAAAAAAAAATCCGCCATGTGTTCTGGTAGTCATTATTACTTTCACAGATTGTTAAAAATAAATAAAAAAAATAAATTAAATTAATTAAAAATAAATAAATAAATAAAATACATTAAACATATTTTTACAATGATCAACATAAGTTTCCTCTACTAATAAAAAGTTTTCTAAAAAATAAATCATAAATATATCTTTCACGCTAAGTATTTTTTCAAAATATGTAAATATTCATGTTATTTTAATTAATAAAAATTAGTATTAATTAATTTTTATTTTCATTTTTATTTCATTTGATTTGTGGTAAGCATTTTAAATTCATAAAATAATTTCAATTATCTATCTTATTGAACGAAAACCTATATTGAGAAGCAAAGAGTTTGGCAGCAAATTTGGTCACTTTGGCGACTTTGGAGGAAGTATGAATAATCGAAATCCCATTAAAAATCGACATAATCGAAATCACATTAAAAGAAGAATAATTGAAATCACGTTGAAAATCGACTCATACATAGAAAGAAAAACTTTTTTAAATAATTTTTATACCATATATAAGCCATATATTTTATACCCTGTATAAGCCAAGAATTTTTCGAGCTTTTTTTAAAACTAAAGTACTGGGTTTAGTTTATATACAGATCCACTCAATTCACGCAAAAGTCGTGTGAAAATTAAAAATCGCTAAATATCGCTAAATAAAGATGTTTTTATTCCTTTTAGACATTGGTCTCAGCATGCCAAAATTATGTTAAATGATAAAAAATGCATGAAAAATAAAAGTACATAAACAATGAATTATGTTTCTAAGTAATCATAATATAATAAAATGCAAAAATTGTGTTTCATTTTTATAAATTGAATTAAAAATTGTGTTTTCAATTGTTTTTATTTTTTACTAAAAATAAAAAAAATTTTTCACAAAGCATTGTGTACTTTCTTTAAATGACGCCAGCCTTTCATAAAAATTTAATATTAAATACTTCTAAAAATATTCACGGAATTTTGAAAGTTAAAGTGTTTAGAGAGTTTTTCAAAGTTACGAAGAGTTGAATTTGATTCTATTTTGATGCAAAATTAAAGAAAAAAACATTTATTAATTGAGATATCTTTCATTTTGTATAAGTTCCATTTAACGTTGGGAGTTTTTGAACCCCATATCTCCAAAGCTTTTAATCATTCAAAATAATCATTAAGCATTGTTAAACTAGTACATTGAAATTCCACTAGTAAAATGAAGTCAAACTAGGAATGAACATAATAAATCTGTACACCAGAAAGCCTTTCCATTAAGTTCAAGAGATGAGAGAAGGTCACGAAAGTCTATACCATATCTGGTGATGTTCCTTCAAAATGGGGTTGGGTTGCAAAATTATTGTACAATGCAGCAAGCCACCATGGGTAAACTTGAATCTACTTTATTCTTTGGAATTGTACTGACAAATTACCTCAGAGTAAAGTACAAAACATCAAATAACATTAAACTTTTAATCATAAAGGGGGTCTTACCTTCTAAAAGCTACCACTTTGTACTTGTAAACTCAGACACAAAATAATCCTATTTTCTTTGAACTTTAAGATATTTAAGCAGGAGTTGCTAAGGAACAATATTCAATTATCATGCAAAATCCTCTGATGTTAAAAATAAGTATCGTGTGAAGGTTAAGTACTATCCGTATCTGTAAGCAGATCTTGTAATTAACGAACTAAAATTTAATCTTCAGCAAACTTAAGGGCGAGCACTGCTTCTTTTAATTGTTTTATTGATCCTCGTTTGAGAAGAAACAGTTCAAGAAACCACTTAAGACTAATTATGCAAGGGGATAATTAGTTTCCTTAAGCATTATATCCAAGTCTTAAAAATTTTCCTACGAAAGGATACTCCAAATTTGCATTTCTTTATTTAATTAACACAGGGCAAGATTAATTTAGCGTATAAGTAAATAATACATACGTTAGTTAGCTAATGTTACAGGGATAGGCACCTATTAGGTTTCGAATAAACTATTTCTGTTACACTGTAACGCACACAATTTTTGTAATAAAATAGTAATTTTTTATAGTATTCCTAATTATTAAATCTACGTGTTAGATTAGTAATTTGTAATAAAAATACACTAAAATCATTTTCCTCGATTTTCAGTTTTATTAAATCATTTCATTAATAAGTATCACTTCATGAAGCTTTTTTGTGTTATATTTACAAATCTAAGCACTTCAGATAATGGATTTGTAATGTAAAGAAGAAATTACGTCTTGTATATTTGGCACAGATACCTTGATGATGAACTAAAATTTAAAAAAAATGGTTTTATAGATACAAAGAAAATTTAATGATGTATATTTGTTAAGATTTTGAGGTAATTGATGAATGAATAGAATTTATATATTCAGAGAATATCCGAACATATTCTTCACACATGTAACAATGCCAGAATGTTTTATTATATCACAACATCAAGAATTCCATTATTTTTGGATTATGATCTATGTAGTCTTACGTAACAACAATTAAGGATAAAAACTTTAATCATGATTTCATGATCAAGATCATTAATGTACATTATTTTTTTCTTTTGTATAAGATATTCAGTGACTACAAACTTTTTACAACTGCCGCATATGAGGTAATTTTTGGCTTGGACTAGTTTTTCATGGCATATAGAGTTCCATTATTTTATATTTATATAGAGTATTATTTTAGAGTATCTATATAAAGTTCCATTATTTTATCTATAATATCATATATTTTAAGAGATTGTTTTAGAATATCTATATAAAGTTGCATTATTTTAGATTATCTATATAGAGTTCCATTACGTCAGAATATCTAGAATTTCATTATTTTAGATTTTCTATATAGAGTTCCATTACTTCAGAGTATGTAAATTTCCATTATTTTAGATTATCTAGAGATTCATTATTTTAAAAATTTCTTTATAGAGTTTCCTTATTTTGAATCTATACAGTCTAACTTCACACTATTTATGATACTAATATTATATGACGATCTTATAATCTAATTCAGTAACAAATTTTATTAAATGTATTTTTGTAAAATTCATTCAAACTTTCACCATTAAGCATGCAACAATTTCGGCTTTCACCAGTTTTTTTCTTAACAACTTCAGTTCCATTATTAAGGATAATGAAAAAAAAAAAAAAAATAGACTAACTTGATGTTCTGGGAATATTAAAATTTTGTTTTGACCTCATTATCATGAACATCATTGCATATTATTATATATTGTTTTATTTACTTTCTCTGTTTCTCATTCATAAAAAAAATGAAAAAATAATTACTTGAAAATTTTAATTAAATTACATTTATTGAAAAAAATCAGTAATTAATCAAGTAAAAAAAAAGTTTAAAAAATAAATAATAATAAGAAAACTAAAATTTTTATATACAAGGTATCTTGGGAAAGATTAATGATTTCGAAAATGAATTACAAAAAAAAAAAAATGGTCGAGGTTAAAAAAAATTTTTTCGGAATCTCATGTGACTGGGAATGAATTAATAATAATTTAATTTAAAAAATAAAGATTAAGATAATCTGTTAAAAAAGTTATTTTATATTTGTCATAAATTCATTCATTTTATTTTATTTTATATTAAATGTTTCTTGTATAGTTTTTATTCTTATTTTATTCCCCAAAATCAACTTGCAGCGCCACTTGTGAACATGGTGTCAAAAAAATGTAAACTTTTCGTCCTTTATAAATCGATTTGTCGTGATCTAAATAATATGTAAACGAACAAAAAATAGTGTTGTATTTGCCCCAATTCATTCTTTATAATTCACCTTTAAATAACTTGACCTTTATAATTGACGTCTTGCCTGTGCTAGACTTATAACGATTTCAAGAAGAGGGGCATATTTCCGGTTGTTCATGGGAACACTAATTTTTTAAATTTGCAACGTATTTACAAATAATGGCTTGCAAAAAAGGAAATATATATATATAGAAAATTCTGGGTTAATACAAAATTATTTACAAAAAAAAAAAAATGAAATCGATTTAAATTTGATTCACAAATGCAATTCACTCAAGAACGAAGATTTTCTGAGTTCTCGAGTCTACGACGAATCTAAATACGTGGTTTGAGGCAGATCTTAATTATCACAGGGTGTAATACACAAAACCACAAATGGGTTCACTTTGAAAATAGGGGAAACTCCGACCTGTTCAGTCACTTCAGAGAAAAAAAGAAAAAACAATACTTCTTATCGACTCTTCGTAGAAAACACTTCTTCTTCAAAAACTTCCCTTTAAGAAAATCCGTCAAAAGGGGATCAGCTTACCTCACTTCTCATTTGAGTAGCCATTTTCTCAGCCCATGGTCTGTCACCAATCATGATGCAACAATTCATGGTGTAGTCCATGTTCCATCTATAATTTTTCGTCTTGTGATAGCAATCGCTAATTACATGAGTCTCATTATGCATGGCACTGAATATCTGCTTATAGATTTGGATGATAAGTTGTTCTCATTTATAAAAACACTAATTTCATGTAAAATAAATACCCACAATACTGCTTATCTGCTGTCAAATGTGAATGAGAGGTTGTTATTATATACTTGTCAAAAATATACATTCATCTGTCCTGGGAAAGAAATGCACATCTCTTCTCTTGGTAAAAAGCTACATGAGTAATAAAAAATAAATATTTGAACAAAATTAAGTTAAGTTATTGTAATTGAATTATACTATTTAAATGAATTTATTTATAGCGTTAAATATTTTCATTCTATAAATTATATGACAAATGGGAGCTATAAAAACAAGAGTAATATAATTAAATTGTCGACTGTGTGAATTATGTATAAGGTTGTTATGTACTTGTTAAAGAATATATATTCATCTCTTTGGTAAACTTCCCGTGGGGAAAATGCTACACCATGTTTGAACTATGGCCACTTTGTTTCCATGTTGTTAGTCTTACATGTGAAATATAATTATTCACTTTTGTAAATTGTCCATGTATTTCCAAGACACCATGTATTAAATTCGTCACTGAAGCGATCTTTAAAATCATTCAACTGAATTTGATGACAAAGATTTCCCAAGATCAAAATACAGAGTAAGATTATAGCATTGGAAATTTACATATTTATTCTTCGAGGGCATGTTACCATTTATTTAAGATGATATTTAAATGTTCTGTAATGTGCACAATAAAATCTGTTGACCAATAGTTTCCACTCTAAAAATATTCCAACAAATGTTGGCTGCAGCATATCTGAGTGATATCCGGATATCATTAGTTAGACATTAGTATAAATTATTCACGTCAGATTGAATTTTATATTTCTGTGAATGTTTTCCAATGCTATTTCGGACACATGCATCAAGGGAGGCACTTGAATTTGGATGCATAATGTTTGAAATTTTCAACCATTCCGCGTGCATTAGTCTTTGGTCAGCGGAAAAGGGCATTTTACATATTTAGCAATTTTGATATCGGACTTCGCGGGGTTGCTAAATATGTATGTTGGACTGCAATTCGCTGGTTGTTTACTGGTAATCGATTTTTAGATTCAAATAACTTCAAATCATATTTTTAAAATAAGAATCGATGAAGAAATAGAAAATAGAAAATAGAAGATATTAGGTTTGAATTTAAGTTTTTGTTTTAGAAAGTTTGTTCTGGTATAATATAGTTATTATATTCGTAATAAATTCCCAATATAATAGCTATTAGAAATAGTATAAACATCGTAATATAACTAATAGTATAAGTTAGAAATAGCAATCGTATAATATCGTATATAATACCGTATACATGGCATATAATATGTAATTTTTTTTTTATATCTATATATTTCTAAGAAATAGTATCTGTAAATTAAGTAAAGAAATGAATGAATAATTTTGCAAAGTTTTATTCACGTCTGCAATTCTCTATACTAAGTATGCAATAATAGATACATTGTACTGTCCCCCCCCCTACAAATTAGGAACTTAACGTTATATTTCTTAATCTAGTAGGTTTGATTAATTATACATATTTCTTGAAACCCAATTTAACACATCTGGTAGTTTAACTACAGCAGTTCTTAAATGAAAACAGTAAAGCAGCTGTAAAATTAGAAAAGGTAATAAAATATTAAATATTTGATCATAAAATGATTTGTTGTATAGTAATTTTTTTGTAACAAAAAATTTAAATTATAAACTTTTTTTCATCTTAATATAGTTATAGAATTTATATATGATATATATATATATATGTGGGTGTGGGTGTGAAACAAAAATCACTAAATATATTTATAGAAATTTATATTAATTTTATTATAAGATACATACAAATTGATTTTAAATTTAAAGAATTATCTTGTTATCACAATATTTTCAATTCTTATAATTTCCTCCTACACACTGGCAAGAGCGCCCCATGTGGTGTTCAAGAAAATGGTCAGTCGGTCTCAAGACCCTCACTCGAGAGGAAGTACAGCGAAACCTGAGCTCCCAATGAGAACTGTGTAGTATATTGACTGTCATTACGAGAGGACATATATTTAGGGCGTTAGTTGGCCTATCGACTCTCACCCGGAGAAGAGTTATATTTTGCGCATCCTGCGCGTATCTGAGTATCGGGATTTCGGCTTAGAAGTGGAGTCCTTCTGCAAATCTATAATTATGTGTCTTTAAATATGCTAAATATTGTATGTTTCTAATTTTATGTGAATGTTGTTTGTGCGTGTGTAAAACGTGTGCGAGTTCTCCAACCTGTGCCTCAAATGTCGCAACCCAGCCACAAAAAGTTACAATCTGGTTTTTCAATCTGCACATTACATAATTTGCTGTCAGTTTAATTTCTTTTTTAAATTTATTGAATTATACGAATTAAATCTTTTATTCCCATATGATCCAACTATATCTGAAAGATGAGTCCCTATAATATATCTTAACATTTTAAATTAAAAAGAAATTATTTAAATTATTTTATTTTAAATTAATGAAATTATTTTATAACGTGGAATAACTACAACTGATATTTTTTTTTAAAAAAGAATTTATTTTCATTCTACTAGATTTAATTTGTAATTATTCTTTTATTAATTCCATGTTATTATACGTTTTTCTTAGATACCTTCTAGTATAAAACATTTAGCAAAATAATCAAATTCTTCATTGTAAAATTAATAATTTATTCATCATTTATTAAATTAAATACTAATTTGTGTTTTTAAAAATGAATTACTTCTGTTTATAGTGATAGAAAATTTAATACATCTTAAATGTAAGTTTATAACATTTATATTTTTTTGTAAATTACATTATCAATTAAAAGGAAACAGAACAAATATATAGGTAATGCATTAAAAATTTAATTTTTGATTAAAATGAAACATTTAAATAAACGGATAGTTTTATTCAACATTCAATTTTTTTAAATTAATTTTTTTTTAATTTTCAACCTTCAATTTTTATTAATTTTACAGGCATTTTTTATATGCATATTTATTAAAAATGCATTAATTTCCATTAAATATTCGTATAAAAATTTCAAAACTGTTTTCAAAATTTTTTTATTTATTTCCAATCGTTTTATGAACAGTTCACTTTAATATTTGAATCTACTTCAAAATTTTTAATTTTCTTTCTTTTATTATTACTGAAATATGAAAAGAATGAAAAATTAAAAAAAAAGCAGTCTAAAAATAAATGGAGCACTAAACGCTCAATATAGACCAGACATTCCAGACAATAGCAATAAAAAAAAACTTATTAAAAATAGAAGATTTAAAATGAATAAGCTACTAAAAACAATAAAAAAATGAGGAAAACTCATTTGCTTTTTAATAATTTAATGATAGTTAAATCCTTTATAGGAAATACTAAAAAATGAAAAAAAGATGAAAAATTAAAAAAATGCAATCTAAAATTGGAGCAAGATGAATATGCACCATTTAAATAAATGGATGATTTTATTCAACATTAATTTGTTTATTTCAATTTAACATTATTTTTTTACATACATACTAGTTTGTAAAAAAAATTTCATTTCCATTAAACATTCTTCTGAAATTTTCAAAAACCTTAAAAATATTTTCCTTTATCTCATCCGTTTTATAAGCATTTCATTTTTTAAATATTTGAATCTACTTCAAAATTTTTATTTACGTGCTTATATGATCACTACAATACAAAAGAATGAAAAATTAAAAAATGCAATCTAAAATTGGAGCACTAAACACTGAATATAGACCAGACAATAAAAACAAAAAAATTAAACTTATTGAAAACAGAAGAATTGAAATCAATAAACTACTAAACAAATAAAAAATGAAAAACTTTATTTGTTTTTTAATAATTTAATGATAATTAAATCCTTTATAGGAAATAAATCTACTTCAATCTTAAGTGGAGCAATTATATCATGAATTTGGATGCTAAAACGTCTATTTTGGTTTATTACACGTGTTTAATTGGGTTTCAGAGTTATATTCAGAATGATTTTTTTTTATCTTTACTTGATAAATCCTCGAGAAATCTGAAGAGCCTTTAAAATAGTTCATTGGTTTTCTGAAGTGTTCGCTATTCGAAATATTCGCCATTTTTTTTTTTTTTACTCTTCATTATTAAAAAGGATTTCATTATTCGATTCGCTGTTAAAAGCTCGTGCTCAATTTGAGGGCGATACATTGTAAAGAATTCTGATTCGTGTACAAAAGGTATCTTTTAATGAATGCTCTTTTTTAATTGCCAATAGTCAAATTTTTTATTTTTAAATAAAACTATTTAAAATTAATTCTGATATGAGAAATATCTTTATCCCTTTGTTTATTATTCTTCGATTCTTCTTTTTTTGTGATTGAGCATGTATTTATTTTTTGAGAAATTTGAAGTTGTTTTGAATTACTTAATTTAGTTTAAAATTACTTAAGATTGTAAAATATATTTATTTTTTTGTAAAATTTTAACTTTTTGAAGATTATTAATGGAAACTTAAGATAAATTGAAGAAACGTTGAGACTGTAAATACTGTAACGTCTGGCCTATACTGGATGTATAATGGCTTCGTTCGTTTTCAATTTAAGAACGATAAATTGTAAAAAGAATTCTGCTTCATTCACAAAGGTATTTATTAATGAATGCTCTTTTTTAATTGCCAATAGTCACAAATTTTTATTTCTAAATAAAAATTATTTATTTATTTAAAATTAATTATTAAAATGAGAAATATAACTTTATCTCTCTGTTTTATTATTCTTCAGATTCTTTTTTTGTGATTCAATATATATTTATTTTTGTCAAATTTGAAGTTGTTTTGAATTATTAATTTAAATTAAAATTATATAAATTAAGGTTGTAAAATATATTTATTTTTTTTATAAATTTTAACTTCTTAAAAGATTATTAAGAAAAAATATAAAATGAGAAGACGTTAGAGCATGGCCAAAAATGCCATTTTTTCAAGAAGGCAAAATAAAGTTTGAATGGGAACCTTTATAAAATTTTATTTATAAAAACCAATATATCATTTATATACAGAAATCAATAATATACACTTATTATAAATTTAAAGGATTATGAAATTCAGAAAATGAAAAGATATAAAACAAATTTGATTATTTGTGAAGTTCACTTATTAAAGTCAAAGGTTTTTAGCAAAAAAGATGTTTTCGAGTCTTTGACATTATTAATGCATTCGGTTCGCGGGAGACCTTTAATTATCCCATGCCGTGTTTCACGAAACCACAAGAACACTTTTAAATAGGCGGAATCTTCAGCTTGTTAATTCAATATACAGAAAAGGAAAAAATCATGTTCTCAAGCCTATTACAAATGCATTTAGTAGAGGAATCTGCTTGAATGACTCCTCTGATCTTTTTACCCAAATTTACCTATCTTTAAATATTACACCAACTCTCAAGCATGCCCTCCGAATGTTCCGGTTGAACTTGTGGTAGCAACATGTGTGTGCAATTTCGGCCAAGTGATATTTTTCCAAATGCCTTGGATTCAAGTTCTTGCCGTATATGCTGGCCAATGAACCGTTCCTTTTAATTTTTATTTATAAACGGAAAGTTGGTGATTCTTGGCTCCATGTTTGTACTGATGGCGGAATCTCCAGCTGAAAGAACCATAAGAAAAAGCTGGAACTGGAGTTTATTTGACAGATTTTAGTATTAACTTATGCCTTTCATGCCTAGGTACTTTGACAACTTTGATGGTGAAATAGCTTAAACCATTTCTTTGGCTTTAGACAAAATAGGGCAGTGTGAAAACTGAAGATATCGTATTTTTGTTGATTCCAGGGGTGGAAATTATCACGGTGAAGGTGCCATTTTCAGAAACTGAATGGTAAAGATAGATAACCTGGAACTGTTGTTGAACACCAAGAAATTTATTGTTCTGTAGTTTGATTCCAAATAGCCATTGACTTTATGGACCAATGAGCAGGCTGATGTGCTGGCCAAAATTTATCGTAAATGATGCAATCTGATTCTACTTTTCCTTTTGCGGCAGAAACTAAAGGTCCTATATAAGCATTTTTTCTGTTAAACCAACCTGTATTGAGAGAAGGCCATTCTGGGAAAATGGAAAAGCCTGGCCAGCATGACATTTGATGCAATTGAATTTTCCTCGGCGGCATCAAGAAGATTTTCCATTTCCTTGCAAGGCAAAAGATTTTCCATTTCCAAGGCTTCTCGTAGAATAATAACCGAAAGGTGGGAGACGAGCATAGAATAAAAAAAAAAAACCTTGTGTAACGATGACTCTATTATATTGTCTACCTTTTTAATGACGTATGTGTTAGATCAAAGTGTCCATTATTCTATGACAAAAATAACAAAAACAAAAATTGATGCTAAATATTGAAGCCTGATTAATAAATCGAAGGTTAGAATATTAATTTATGTTCCTGATATTGCTAATTTTTTTTTTAGTGTGGTAAAAAAACAAAATTAGCATATCAGAAGCATAAATTATAAGTTATGATATAATATCATATAATTATGTTATTATAATTGACAATCAGTCTGATTAATAGTATAGCAATAAAAATCATTTATTGCTATACTATTAATCACACTGATTGTCAACTTGCCACTTATTCTATCTCCAAAAGTGTAGTAATACTTGATTACTCTGACTGAATAAATATGTCAGTTGGTTGTTCTCAATCTAATATGTTTAAAAGCCATTGCATTTCAACAAAATAACATATTTATCAAAAAAATATTTTTATTGCTGCATAATGAGACTTCAACTAATAAATAATAAAAATTTTAATAATAATAAAAAAATTAATAAATTAAAAACTATAAACAATTAAATAGTTAAATAGTCATAAATTAAGAACGATTTTTATTAAAAAAAGTATAACAGAACTGATAATTTTCAAGCAACATGCCAGTCAGAAAAAGCATAACAGAAATGATAATTTTCAAGTACCATGATAGTAGTAAAAAAGCATACGGGAATCGTACATCCAAGCATGTTATTTAACGATTGACCGCTCTGGTTGAATGAGCCATACGCCAATGGGATTCTCTCAATAATTTTTTAAGAATTCTTGTCGTATCCGATAACCCAAGAAGGATATCATACTTGAAGCACTTGTAGCACACACTTGAAGCTTGAAGTTGCAGTTTTCTTTTAGTATAGTTTGCTATGTACTGTTAATAACACTAATCGTCAACGTATCGTATTTATTTATCTTCAAAAGAGTAATTAATTGATTACTCTCACTAAAGAAATATGTCAATTGAAAAACTATTCTAATACGTTGAAAGCCATTTATTTCAACAAAATATTTATTCAACAAAACAAAATATTTAATATTTATTCAACAAACAAAATATTTAATGAAAAAAAAATATTTATCAAAAATATTTCAACAAAATATTTAATATTGTTGCATAATGGGATTCAACTAATAAATTTAAAAACTATTAACAATTAAATAGTTAAATAGTCCTAAATTAATTGTATAGTCCTCCACTGTATTAAAAAAGCATAACAAAATGATAATTTTCAAGCATCATGCTAGCAAAAAAAAAAAAAAAACATATGGGAATCGCACATCCAAGCATGTTATTTAACGATTGACCACGCTGACTGAACGAGCCATACGCCAATGGGATTCTCTCAATAATTTTTCAAGAATCCCTCTCGTATCCGATCACCCAAAAGGAATTCCGGAATCAAGTCAGCAAGAATAAAGTGGTTCCAGAATCATTTTCATGTGTCCCGCCAGATAAAAACAGAATAAAAACTTTTCTTCCGGCGGGCATAAAGCAGCAAAGCAACACAGCCGAAGAAATCTGAATCTGATCTTTAAGTTAATCTACGGTCGAGAGATTTATTTCAGAAAAGTAATTGATTTCCGACTAGAGTTCTCGGCAATCAATAGCCCTTTCTTTACTTTGAGATCACACACGCTGCAACGTTGCTGAGACGTTTTTTCAACCAGTCTTTCTCATCTCCGCAACGCCATGAAATCGACGCTGATTCGTCCAACCGAAAAATCTCCGTATCCGTGACGTAATAGATTTGACAATTGCTTTTCTTCCTACATTGCTTATTTCTTTCACAATTTTTTTTTTTTTTTTGCTGTGTGTCGTGGTAGAAAGAAGGGGGGAGTCAACACAAGAGCTGCTTTTTTCTTTTTTTTTTTTTTTCTGTCATTGTTTACTTACTTTTATTTTTGTTCTTATCTTATCATTTGCAGTCGGGGGAGAAGGCAGCAAGGAGAAATTGCCAGTTTCTTGTCTTTAATTGCTGCTAGGGTCATGGCAAAAAAAAAAAAAAAAAAAAATGAAGTGTGTTCGAAGGAATTTGTCGAGTTGAGATGTTTTTCCATTTTATTTTCCTTCCAATAATCACACGGCTTCAAGTGTAATATGTGTTGTGTGTGTTGAGAGGCAAATTTCTACCCGACGACTCTCCAAAAGTGTGTTTCGGATATGTGAGAAAGATTGATGCTTTAAAATCTTTTAATGATCTCAAGGTTTGAAAAATATTTTTTTAAATACTTTTTTTCTTGGTTGAATGAATTTATTTTTAATAAATATTTTATTATTTTCAAATGTTTCAATCTTCAGCTGAAGGCAATGTTTTTCTAAAGAAGACATAGTTGAAGTTGGCTTTCAAACTTGATTATAACGAAATGTAGTTGCATTCAATTTAACCTAAGTAAACGGCATACAAATTTAAAACTAAACTAAAAATAGGTTCAGTAAATTTAATGATAATTAATTATCATCATACTATTTAGTTATAAATAATAACAAAAAGATTTAGAACATTTTCAAAAATTTTTTCTATTATCCAAACTATTAACTGCAATAATCTTAGTTTACAAATTGGAAACTATTTGGACATTATTTTTAAAAATGTAAACGTTTCTTTTTAAATTTTAGATACATTAATAAGAACGTATACAATATTAAGAAACTCGATGAATTTGGTCCAGAATTACATTGATATAACACATTTTTTACTTACTGCTATATTTTTCAATAATTAAAGTAATTTAAGTGTTCTCTATACATGAAAAGTTGCATTTAAACAATAAGAATGTGGTAATTAAATATTCATAGATATACATGAAATGACACGAGACTGCTTAAATTAAAAACAATCACAATTAGGATGGAGCACTAAGGATATAAAGACCTATTCCCTCAATATTTAGGAATATTATTAGTTCATCCACTCCTTCCCTCATGCATTAGCTTTCTGAATATCGATTATTTCATTATTTACTATGGGATTATATTAGAAAAAATATATACTTCCTTAATACGTACCAAATCTTTGGACTTATACCCTGCAGATTATTCAGTTCCCTTAGAAAAAAGCTACTTTATTAAAATTTATATATTATAGAGGTCATATATAAAATAATTTTTTTTATACTGCTTATTACTAAAATATAAAAATACAAAAGTAATTAGATGATGGATACACAAAAGAAAATTTACCAAGTATAGTTTCTTCTTTTCTATCTGTTTTTCTTGCTTGGATCATGTTGAGGTTAACCAAATATGGCGTTCACTAAAATCTGTCCTAAGAACTTTGCTATTGTCTTCTCTTCAGAATTGTTCATAAATGTGTGGCATCGTCTATTCAATGCATAAAATTCTATATGACTTCTTTTGGTTTTGTTATTTGGTACTTCTCTGCAATGATTTTTGTTATTTCACCATTTTTCAAATATTTAAAACGGGATGTATATAAAGCTGAATTTATTCCAAAGTGGAGTATCTACTTTAATTGAATACAAATATATGATCTAAGCTTATAGGGTTTTATTAAACGATTCCCTTCAAAGCAAATCTTTAAGACTTTTGCAGCCATACAGTAAAGCAATATTTTTAATCATTTGTTACGACTCCATTATTGGAGTAAAAAGTCACTGGAGTAAATTTATTGAATTTTGATATCCGTCCATATGGCAAAGAATTTGATACATGGGAGTCGTATTTCAAAAAAAGGCCATATAAAAAAAAAAGTTATGTATATATAACTGGACTTATTTCAAAGCGGACGTATCTACTCTATTGAATCAAAGATCTACCTAGATCATCTAAGCGTACAAGGTATTATTAATTATGATGGTCATCTAAGCACATAAGGTTTTATTTATCTTCGAATACGAGTCTTTAAGATTTTTTACAGTTATACAGTAAATCAATACTTTACGTATGGTACGTAAAGTATTGCTTTACTACAACAATACTTTACGTATATAACGTACAATACTTAATCTTCTTTTACGGCTCCAATTATTGCAGTTAAAATTAATTTGATTAAGTTATTTGAGTAAAGGTGTTGGATCTTGATATATTTCTATTTGCACGGGTGTACTAACTACTAACTTGTACTAACTGATACACCACTAACTATCTTGAAGAAATTTTTCAACAAGTGAATGTAAGGGGAGCTCATAGTTCACCACGATAATGCATCTTCTCATAAGGCAAGATCGACAGTCGAATTTCTTAAACAAAAACATGAAACTGACAGAACATCCACCCTATTACCCAGATCTTGCTACGCCTGATTTTGGCTTGTTTTTTTATCCCAGAAAAAATTTACATAATCCTTGTTTACATTCTGAAGATGAGATTACTGAGGCTATAAGAACATATTTTCCTTCAATTCAAGAAATGGATGGCGTGAGGCATTTAATTTCGGAAAAATCGTCTGCAAAAAGTGCATTTGTGTTGGAGGACTATTTTTTAAACACTCTTAAAATTTGGTAAGTTGAACTTGTACCATTCTCACAAATTTCAGACTGACCCTCGTATAATGTAACTTTAAAAAAATGACAAACAAAATAAAATAATCCCAACAAAATATTGCAATTATCCAATTTAAAGTTAATTAAAGTTTTGCAATTTAAAATTATCAAAACACTGCACACTCAAAGCAATGAATAATCAATTATTTAACTGCGTGTTATTTCATTTATAACACGTATAAAGCAACAAGTGCACACGAAAGTACTTTGAAAAGTTTCAACGAGCACGATCTGCGTCTTCCGCGATTTATCCCCTACGCTGCAAAAAACACAACAACCTTTTGTCTGCCTCCACCAGCCCCACGTTATTTACTCCCAGCGCTCCAGAAAAATGCTAACGTGACTTTTCTTCCTGAATAGGTAAAATCGGGAAAAATATCGATTTTCCTCTTCACTTAGGGATTTCCTGAGCTGAATGGAGTTTTCCGGAAAACCTTAAAGTAGGCTTCTCCTTCTTGTAACCTTTTGTTCCAGTGTTCGCCTAATACGTTCGAACGGTTTCGCCACGGGGCTGAAATAGAATGCAAAAGGCGAAAGCAGCCGTGGAAGCGAATTGCAAAAAAAAGTCGACTGCGTCCGAGATTTCAATAAAGACAAAGAATATTGGAGCAGACGAGAACAATATAGAGAAAATTTTATTGCCGATTGCAGCGACACCCTCGGGTAAACAGAGCTTCCAAATAATGAGTATTACTCTCAAATCGAATAAATTTCAAACTCGAGTCATAAAAGCTCCCCCTAAAGGTAATTAAAACGGGCCTTTTCTCGAAAAGCCTTTTCTTCACCATCAAAGGCCTCGAGGCCTCAAAGATAAATATTGACGAGATGCCATAAAAGACAACGAGTCGATGTCCCGAATAACGGGAAGTAACGACCGAATGCAAGTTCTTAAAGCAGACGACTTTTAATTGCTGCCAAATGGTGATTTCTTTATGTTTATTCTTTTCAGTTCAAAGTCCCCGTCAGCCGTTTTATTAAAAGAAGGCGCTTTTCTCTGACTTGAACTTCCGGTTTATCCAGCTGGGCTAAAAGGAAAATGGCGGCAGCAGTTTGTAGAAGAATAAGTAAAGCGAGTTTTAATGACTTTCTCATAGAACCTCCTTATTTGTTGAATGTTTTGTTGTCGTTCTTTTTTTCTTCCTTATTTCTTTTCTGCCATTGATGTAGTTTCTATTGAATGGCCGCTCATTCCTCGAGTAAATATTTCCTTTTAATGATGGCATCGCCTTTTTGTGTTTTTCTTTGAGAAAGAACAAAACTGCTAGTCATCATTAGCTATTTGCTATTAACTTTTCAAATATCGCTTTAAAAACGGTACTTTTAAAATACAGTTCAAATAATATTTGAATAACAATTATTTAAAAAAACAATTTCGGTCAAAAAATTCTGTAACGAGAAATTTTGTTCGTTAAAAAAATATATTTTAACAAATATATTTTCTTGTATAACAAATGTAAAAAACATATGTTAAAATTACAATAGAAAATGTAAAGTTAATTACGTCCTTAGTTATTAAGTTAAACTAATAATTAAACAAGTAATAAGTTTCATACAAATTAAAAAATAAGGAAAAAGAATATTTTTCATTTATTTACATTACAAAATATGAGAGACAGGTTTGAAAAGTACAATCGGTTCAAAACTGAAAGTTCCCTTATTTATGAAGTAGTTTTCAGCATAAATCTGTAGGAAGGAACAACATTTAATTTCATTCGAATATCAGAGTTATAAAACGCGAATTCACGAAGTGTGTAACATCTTCTTACTAGATTCATAACTGATTCAAGAAGAGGGCTACTTTTGGGATCGATTCTTTAATAATATACAAATGGAATTACAAATACAATTTATACTTTTTTATACAATTATCAATACAATTACAAATACAATACAATTACAATACAATTACAATTAAATTTATATACAAATACAATACAATTACAATTACAATACAATTAAAAATACAATACAATACAAATACAATTTATAAATACAATACAATACAAATACAATACAATTACAACTAAATTACAAATATACAATTTATACACTATATACAATTACAGAACTCAGGATTATTATAATAAAGAAAGAAAATTAATATAAATTTTTTATCGCAAGTACACGATTAAATTACAATTACAGTTCACTTGAATCTTCAATTACTCCAGATTTTCAGAGCTGTCGAGTGTAAGTCGAATCTCAAAACACGTAGTCTGTGGCAGACCTTACACTAAACCACAAGGAGTTCACTTTGGAAACATGCAGGAACTCTGGTCTTCTCTGAGGAAAAGAGAAAAAACACTTGTCGACTCCTTGCAGAATTCTCTCCCTTCTTCACCAAAAATCTCCCTTAAGAAATCATTGAGTAGATTTTCATAGCTCATGGTCTATCACCCATCACGATGGAACAACTCATGCTGTAGTATATATTCTATCTGTAATTGTTTTGATATGTGAAGGTCGCACAGACAATCGCTAATTTCAATGAGTCTCATTATACATGACACTGAATATCTGTTATCAGATTTGAGTGACAGATTGTTTTCTTTAGTACAAAAACTAATTTCATGCAATATAATTGCACACAACACTGTTGTCTGCTATCAGCCAAATTTGAGTGGGATGGTTGTTATTACGTGCTTGTCAAAGAATATATTTTCCTCACTGTTGGGAAATAAATGCCAAAACTTTTCTGTGAGAAATGATGCTACATCTACCATTATTTGGGGTGTTCGTTCCCAATAACAGGTGTCATAAAGCTAGCCCACTCAACTGATACAACTATGTAACACTGAATCTTCATATAAACTTCTGCCATTCTAGTTCCTAACAAATCAAAGTGCCCGGCATTTGAAACCAACAAATTTAAATATTGGTCTTTTGATAATTTCGTTTATTTAAAATAACAATTCAAATTAAATATAATGAAATACTGAAGACATATTTATAAAAGGTAAATTCTTATATAAATAGCTTTTCAAATATGTATTTTTATATAAATCAATTTTAAAAGATGCTAATGCAAATAAAAATAATAAAGCATGGCAGGAATTGTCAAATGAGTTTGAAACTATTGTCATTTAAAAAATGTAAAATTTGCATTTAAAACATGAACAAACAATTCTACAAATACAATTGATGTTAGAATTATAGAAATTCATAAATGCTAAGGTTATAATAAATGAACTTTTTTAATTTTAATTTACTATAACTTTTTAAAAGAGAGTTTGTTACAAAATGTAAAATTTAATATATATTTGTAAAAATATATAAACATTTCTAATTCAGCGTACAGATACAACATTAATTATCAAAGATATTTAATACAAATCGAAAATTAATATAGATAAGCAATTTATAAAAGTTTTTCAAATAATTAGAATCTGTATTCCATGGGAAGAAAAACAATTAAATGTATTTCAGTCTTAAACATAAAACATACTTAAAATCCCTGAAATATTTGTCAAGTTTTAATTGGAAAATTTAAAACAAAGATAACATAGTTTCAGTTGATAAAAAACTTCATGAAACTATAGTTAATCACAACACATTACCCTTTACACATACAATCTCAATAAGCAATTGTTTTGTCAGTTTGTAGAATCTCCAACATCATTTAAGTAAAACATATCAAAAGGTCTTCAACATAATCTCCTGAATTTCATTACACATACGAGGAAAGAACTAACTTCCAAACCAACATTCATTCTTCGACTTGTAAGTTTAACCTCCTCTAATTATTAATAAGTACAATTACGTCCATTAATCTAGTAGCCCAATCTGCACACTACAATATAGCTATTTAAATGAAACTATGTTTGCAAAATGGAAAATATAATATATATTTGTAAAATCATTCTAATTTTTATACAAAATTATGTATCACATTTTTAATACAAATCGAAAGTTATTGAAGATAAGCAATTTAAAAAGTTTTTTTCAAATAATTTAAATCAGCATTCCAACGAAGAAAAAAATTAAATTTATTTCAATCTTAAATGTAAAACTTACAAAAATTCCTGAAATAATTTGCAAGCTTTAATTTGAAAATTAAAAAAAAATAAAGTAGTTTCAGTTCATAAAAACTTCATGGAACTTTAGCTAATCATGCCACATTACACATCACACACACAGTCTCTAAACGACATTTTTTTTTGTCGGTTTGCGGATTCTACAACTTCATTTAAGTAAAAACACATCAAACAAAAAGTCTTCAACTTAATGTCCCAAGCTTCATTACACGCATGACGAAAAAACAAACTTCAAAACCAACATTCATTCTTCGACTGTAAAAAATCTCCTCTACACTTTCAACCCTCAACTGCTTGCTAATCACTCAAATATTTGATCGAGAAAACCTCCGCACAGATAGAATTTACATCAAAGCTAAGAAATTTTTTTACTTCATTTTCTCTTTACTTCATTCATTCGTTAACGGTCTGTTCTTTAGTAGAGACTTTTTTCCTCTTTACAAAATACCAGTGTTCGTTAAATATGTAAATTAGCAAGGGTTCAAAAACAGTGTTCTGAGCATGGAATGAGATTCTTTACTAATGATAGACACATAGACTTTGGTGGGATAAATTCTTAAAGAGTTTTGCTTCTCTTGAAGACGTCAGGTTATGGGCCTCATTATGAGAAGCAGGCTTGGTACAGGAAATATTTTTGTTCGTTTGGGGATCTTAACTTTGGAGGTTGTTCGTTTGCGGAGTAGAGTCATTTAAGTTGGAAGTAGAAGCGTGTTTCCAAACTATGTTTGGGCAGTATTACAAAATATAGAGACAGGAATCTTAGATTAACCTTCTAAGTATAACGATCCCATATTTTAATTTATGATAACTTCTGAAAGGCTACTGATTTGCATTATGTTTTAATTATTGACAAGTAATACACTGGTTTTCAAAAATTAATATTAAAATAAATATTATGATGATAAAATTTCAATTCATTGAGTTTGAATAAAATATAGCATACGCATTAAATAAAACAGTAATTCACAAATTAGCTACAAATAAAATATTCTTATTTTCTGTCTGGAAAATATACAAAATGGGAACATACTAAAAGACACAGTATCTGAGCACAAAGGAGAACATTGTTGACGAACATGAGGAGTTTGATCAACATTAACAGTTATACATGCTCGACAACAATATTCCATGCTCAGATTGTTCGTTTGGAATCTTTACCTTGCAGGTTATACATTAATCTTCCTTGCAGCTATCTTACATTAATCTTCTAGATATAATGATTCTATTTTTCTTACTTAGATAATTTCATGTGATTTAAATTTCTTCAAGTAATATACAATGTGTTTGAAATATTGACAAGTAATACACTGGTTTTCAAAAATTAATGTTAAAAGATAATTATGATGATCAAATTTCTATTAATTGAATTTGAATATAATATGCAAAAGCATTTAATCAAACAGTAATTCACAAATTAGCTACAAATAAAATATTTTTATTTTCTGGCTTTAAAATACACAAAAATTAAAACATATTGAAAAACACAGTATATGAGTTTTATGCTAACATTGCTCACTTTCAATGTAGAGTTTGATTAATTTTTAGCAGATATACCGGTACGGCAACAATGTTCCATACTGAAAATGAAGGTGTTTATTAACTTAGTAGCAAAGTGCTATTTATATGTTAAGCCTATTTATTTTTTACGAATATTCGAAGACACTGAAGTACTTTAGAATGTCTTAAGTGAAGCAGCCCTGGGCATTCCATATATGTTTAATGGCTTTCAATCTGGAAAACATGCTGGCTAACTCATACGAAGAAAATTCCCCGACCTAGCACTTCGTTGTCTAATATTTCATTGTCTAATAATAGGCCTTTTATGATTAAGAAGACAGCAATTGCATCTGCGTATGGAAGAACATCTGTATCAAATTTGTTGTCTGTATAATTAAGCAGCAAAAGCCTCTCTTGGCACAGCTACAGTCAACTGGCAATTTTACTTGGAAAACATGTTCAGTTTCACTATCCAAATGGATGCTTAGACCATTAAATTGTCGTCGCCTTATACTTCAAATAAATGATAACTTACTAACTGGAAGTTTGTTTGAGTACTCACAGAAGCATGTATAGATTGATTCCGCCACACGTTCAAAGGCTCTACAAGTAGACGAAAATTTTTGCATGACGGAAGTGGCCTCAAAAACTCGCACTTTGAACGGAAATGATTTTGCAGATCCATCTGATAAGAAAGACAGCTCTCTTTTTACCGGTGTCCACATCACCATATCATTTGGATTGATTGATAAATATGAAATTTTAAGTAGATGAATAAATGTAAAATTTTAATTGGATTGATTGTGAAAATTTTTTTTTTTGAAAACATTTTTTATGATAGTAACATCGGAGTGACTCACCGTTGTATTATAACACAGGGTTTTAATTGATACGAACATTTTAGAAAAACTTTTCCGGTGGCAACATTAGAATGACTCATTGATGGAATTTGCGGGTTTTACTCATTAAAACCAAAACTAGGATTTGTACTGTATTAAAACAACTGATAATACTATAATAAAACTGTGTGATTTAAAAAAAAAAAAAAAAAAAATTCAAATTTATTTTAATGGAGGAATTTCTTTTATTATTTTTTAAATTTTTTTTTTTTTTTAATATAAGACTAACTATTTGAGCAAATGATTTATTTTTCTTTTTTATACATTTTTATTCTTATTTTCCATTTAATATTTTTTTAATCCTTATTCTATTTGTTATATTTAATAATATTTATTTTAATATTTTTTTCAATATTTTATAAATATTTTTTCAGCAAGGTTTTCTTTATACATTTTATTTTTTAGTCATGATTTTTCTTATCTGCATTATGTTACATTTCGCAAAATTTACTAATGTAGTAATTTTTTTCATTTTTAGTATTTATCAAACACTATATGTTTTAATGTTATTTTTAACAGTTTAAAATTTTTTTTTATTTCATTCTGATTAATTTTAAGTCAGTTTATAATTTTTCTTATTCAAATTTTGCTAAATTTTTTTCAAATTTTTGTAAAGAAAGACAAAACTTTGCTAAAATTTAAACTATTAAAAATTAGCTAAACTTTAATAAAGCCAAAACTTTTTCAAAAATATTAGTACTTTAAATTAAGGGCTTTCTTTAAAAAGCCTCCCAATTTCTTTTTCGACAGACAAGATATTAGTTTAGAAGTTTAAGATAAGGCCCAAGATCAATTACTAAATTTATGACAAAGCAATTGTATTCTTTTACACAGATTTAACATGTATTTAATGATTAGAATATATACGGAAATGAAAATAGTTAATTCATAAATAAATTTGTTAAATTTCCCACCACTACAAGTACGTGGTCAATAAATATCCAATACTAATAAAATGCTATAATATGAAACTTTAAAAAAATTGTTACACATAAAAACAGAAAATATGCACACATTTCATTATTATAAAAACTAAACATATTAGAACTAAGTAATTATTATAAATAATCATTATTATAACTAAGTATAAGCATGTTAAATAATTATTATCTAATTAATTTTCATAAACTTTTACGCAATTTTCTTACCCCTTCCGTTCTTCCATATTTGGTTCTTTCTGTTTAATAGAAGTTAAACCCTATTACAAACTTCTTAATGCAAATATTTTTCGACATTTATAAATAATAACTATAATTTGATAAAATAAAAAAAATAGTTAAAATAATTTTTGCAGTAAATAATTTAATTTTAAAATTTGGACCTAAAATTAACTCTCAAATAAATAATTATTTTTATTTTTAAAACATTGTATATTTCTAATTAACATTCATTATATCACCAATTATTTTAAATTACATCATATTTCTGTTGACATGCACAAGTCTTGTACAAACTATCAATATACATTCTATTTTTAATTTTAATGATCAGCAAATTATTGAATCTCTCAATTTCAAGAAAAAAACTATAACAAGCAACAATGAATTAATGAGAAAGCAACTACATCATTAGTTATAATAATTTTGCCATTCTATTTCCTGCATTATTAGTTATAACAATTTAACCCTACAATGCTTTAAATTAGACAGAATACGTTTTTTTATGCTTTTTTAATTAAACAATTACTTCGAATTTTCAGAGATATTCTTCGAAAGTAAAGAATTATTCGAACTGCATACATTGTTCCATTTTTGAATTGGAATTTTTAAAATAATAAATTGGTCAAAAAAATTGATTATTTCTTAATTTTAACCCCTATCTTAAAAACACTATTTAAATATTTTTACACGAAAAGTTCACTTAAGTTTTAATGCAAATTAACCTGATATGATGCCTCATCATCTAAAATGGCCTATTTATTGTGGAGTCCATATGTTTTTGATAAACTTGTTTAGGAGACCAGATATAAATATCCATAACAAATAACTTATTATTTATTTCAGCATCTTACTTATAATGCAAACTTTATATGCCTAATGACAATTAGAAATAAGTGTTACTATGAAAGAACTGCGATAACTTTATTTTATGTTTTATTGTAGTTATGTATTCTAGTTTTCAATAGTTACCCTAAATTCTTTGTCAAAAAAAATCTATATAGAGATTTTTAATTCTTAAGAATTTTCAACAATTAATTAAATGTTTAAGAAGAAATATTTAAAAATAAATTAAAAATGGCTGAAAGTATTATTCCTTTAATTTAATAGAGCTATTAATGGATCAATCCTATTGTAGTCTCTCGACCTATATTAGACCTATAACGGCTTTTTAGAAGAGATGCACTTCAGGTTCATAGGAACGCTTTATTTATTAATATACAACGAAATGAAAATTAAAAAAGTATAAATTTTAATACAAGTGCAAGGTTAAATCACAAGTACAGTTCACTACGAGGTAGGGGAGACATTCAGAGCTCTCGAGTCTACGTCGAATATCATTCTGTCTGTGGCATCACATAATTATTACTCGGCGTGATTCACGAAAACCACAAGGGACTCACTTTTAAAATAGGCGGAACTCCGGCCTATTCAGTTACTTCACGGGAAAAAAAAAAAAAAAAGAAAAGCAACACTTCTGGTCACTTGTTGCAGAATTCTCATTTTCACAAAAAGCCTCTCACTTTAAGAAAATCCGACAGAAAGGAGGAGAGGAGAAGGGGGTTCAGATTTCTCTCTCCTCTCATTGGAGGTCTACTCATGGTCAATCACCAATCTCGATGGAACAACTCATGGTGTAGTACACATTTCATCTGTAATTATTTTGACCTGTATTAGATCGCATAGACAATCGTTAATTTCAGAGTCTCACTTTACTGAGATATCTGCTATCAGATTTGAGTGACAGGTTGTTCTCTATTTAGTATAGCTTCATGTTATGTTAGGATGTGGTGTCCACACCTGCATCAACCATCGGAGCCCAGGTGATGTATTTATTATTGCATGCTTTGCATCAGGGCCTTACATTTTACTGTTGAGACCAAATGTAAGAAACTTTCTTTCATGAAGAATTTATTATACCCAGTATGCAAATGTGATGATTTCTGTCATATGTAGACCAGTAAAGTACACATAAGAGTACTTTTTTGAGAAATCAAATTATATAATAGCGATTTTTATAGTCACTCAGATAGGCAATAAAAATGTATTGCTATCATAGAATAATCAATCTGGTTGTAGAATTTATCTTT